>LPNX011057120.1:698925-712167 GCA_001517045.1 Pseudotsuga menziesii
TGAAGTATGCTTTTCACTAAGCTGATAACATTAATGGTGTACAGAATTTCTGGTAAAAGCACTTTTTACTACAATACAGATTACTACACAACACTATACTTGTATTAGTTTAACTGATAAATACCTAAATCCATTATCCGTAATATATTTATTTTATACAAAAGAAAACGATTATAACTTATACTACAAGCATACTTAATCTATCTTTTTCATGCACAGTTAAAAATTTCAAGAGAAATAGAGTTACAGTTTTAGATTTAATTAAAAACTGTAGAAGGATAGCTAAATAAAAGAAAATAATCAGTAAAGCAATTGTAATGACTGTAAATAAATTAGGGAACTCGGTTTAGAAGGATACTTCTTCTAAGCCTTGAGATACTGTGCTAGAGTACTATCTGATGATATCAGATGTGGAAAAACACAGTAATACTAACAAGTTTTTCTACTAACATTTCAAAGTACTAAAAAATTTTACAGACATTTACATAATCATAACATTTATCTATTTATACATAGAAAGACATAAAGATATGAATGAAAAACCTGTTAAATGCCGTGGACAACAACAGCAATACGAGGCCGTTCCTCCCTACCAAATTCCTGGAGAGCGCTCAAACAACGACTTCTCAAGACCCCCGAGCTTGCTCTGGTCTCCCTGGATTGGAACTAGGTGCAGCAAAACAAATACAGTCTTTCAACTATGTATCAACTCAGAATTCTTAGTCAGTTCCCTCAGCTCAACTAGCTGTAATCAGCATCAAGTTTCTGCAAACATTCACTCAAACTCACTTCCTTACTATCTTTCCCTTTTCCTCAAATGAAATTCCTGAATAACATTCAGCTGAATGAATTCTTCCTGGAATAAAAACTGAGCAGCCTGAGCTCTCTTCATTGAGTACTTTTAAAGATTGCCTAGGTCTTAATTGGGATAACTGTCATTTAATGAGCCACCTGCTCACATTCCACTTTCTTGGGGAATCATGACCCCAAATATAGGGAAGTTGCCACCTGCAACTTAGGAAGTGCTTGAGGATGCTGCCACTTGTCCTTTGTCTCTCCACCTAGTTCCAACAACCAGTTTGACCAGTAACCTCTTTTAACATTTCTCCCATGCTGTTGTCTCCATTATTTATTTATTATTAATAAAATATTCTCAATTACACTCCATAACTGTTGACTCTGCTGAGTCATCAATCCCTACTTAGGATTAAGTTTAACATAATGTCTCAGAAAATAAAATAAAACAAATTACATAATTTTACACAATTGGGGTATGTGACATACACACCCCCTTAAATGTAACATCGTCCTCGATGTTACTTATTCTTCTTCTTCAGGAATATCCTCGAAAAGATTCGGGTATTCTTCGCGCATCTTACTTTCCAGTTCCCAAGTAGCTTCTTCAGGACTAAGGTGCTTCCATTTCACCTTCAGCTATCCAATTGTGCGGTTCCGCAGAGTAATTTCCCTCCTCCCGAGGATACAATCCGGTTCCACCAGAACTTCCCCTTCTGGTTCTACCTGTACAACGTTCCAATCAATCACATGAGTAGCATCATGTACATATTTTTTTTCAAACAGAAATATGAAAAACATTGTGCACTTTTAAATTTGGTGGTAACGCTAACTGATAAGCAACTTGACCAACTCTAGATAAAATTTCAAATGGACCACAGTAACGTGGTGCTAATTTCGCACAACTCCCCAATCTTAGGGAACTTTTCTTTGGTCTTACCTTAATGAACACATGCTCACCCACTTGGAACTCTTGAGGAGTTCTCTTCAGATCAGCTTGACTCTTTTGCCGATCCTGGGCAACCTTCAAATTCTCCTGCACCTGTTTTACAATCTGTTCCATTTCTTTTAATAATTCGGGCCCCAACACTAATCTATCTACTGGATTATTCCAGGAGATAGGAGTGTTACATTTTCGTCCATACAAAATTTCAAAAGGACTAAATTTAGCTGAAGATTGATAATTGTTATTGTATGCAAATTCTGCTAAATGCAAATAATCCTCCCATTTACCAGGCTGGTCCTTAACATACATTCTCAACAGATCTTCCAACACTTGATTAACTCTTTCAGTCTGTTCGTCCGTCTGAGGATGGAAAGAGGTGCTGAAATTCAGAGTGGTATTTAATCCTTTGAACAGGGATTTCCAGAAATTCCCAGTGAATTTAGGATCCTTGTCTGAAATAATCACTTTTGGTACACCATGTAGTCGAAAAAACTGTTTTAAGAAAATGTCTGCTATATTTGCAGCCTTATAAGTGGTTTTAACAGCAATAAAATGTGCTGCCTTCCTTAATTTATCCACTACCACCATAATTGAATCATTCTGATTTTGATTTCTGGGTAATCCCGTAATGAAATCTAAACTGATTATTTCCCACTTCCAGCTAGGAAAAGGCAAGGGCTGCAATAACCCAGCTGGATGTTGATGTTCTGTCTTTACTTGTTGATAGTCCAAACATCTAGCTATATACTCAGCTGTTTCAGATTTCATGTTAGGCCAAAAGTAATCTTTTCTTAACATAGTGACAGTTTTCTGATAACCTGGATGCCCTGAATAAGGGGTTTTATGCACTTCATCCAAAATCAGCAATTTAATCTTTGATACATTTGGCACATAAAGTCTGTCCTTAAACAGTAAAAACCCTTCTTTATTTAAACTATATCCTTTAGTTAAACTTTCTATGGGTTCTTCCTTAGTTATATCTTGTAACTTTTGATAAATTTCATCAAATTTTATACTTTCAATTAGCTGTTCATTCAAATCAGAATTATATGTACTGATTGCTGTTGTAAAATTCAATTTTGCATTTCTGCTCAAGGCATCAGCTACTTTGTTTTCCTTCCCTTTTATATGTTGAATTTCGAAATCATATTCACTTAGGAAGGCTAACCATCTAGCATGCCTTGCATTTAAATTAGGTTGATCCAAAAGGTATTTTAAACCTTTATTATCAGTCATTGAAGTAAACTTTCTGCCTATTAAGTGGTGTCACCACATTTTCAAGGCATGAATAACAGCAGCCAACTCTAAGTCGTAAGTAGCGTAATTCTTTTCATGAATCTTTAGCTTCCTAGACTCATAGGCAATGACATGCCCATCCTGAGTCAGAACTCCACCTAGACCGTCATTACAAGCATCTGTGCAAACCACAAAATCTTTATTGGGATCCGCTATTCTTAAAATTGGCGCAGTTGTTAATAAAGTTTTTAGTTTCTTAAAGCTTTCTTCGCATTTTACATTCCAGTCGAACTTCTTGCCCTTCTTTTGCAAAGAAGTGATTGGATTGGCTATTTTAGAAAAACCTTCTATGAATCTCCGGTAATAACCGGTGATCCCCATGAAAGACCTAACATCTGTTACGTCTTTAGGTACTGGCCAATCTTCAATTGCCCTGATCTTTTCAGGGTCAACTGAAATCCATTCCTTAGTCACTACGTGACCTAAGTATTGGATTTCATCCCTGAAGAAATCACACTTACTGAACTTCGCATAGAGCTGTTGCTCTCGTAGTTCTTGTAAGACTATTCGTAAATGCTCCTTATGTTCCTCTTCATTTTTCGAGTAGATCAAGATGTCATCGATGAATACAACAACAAACTTGTCTAAATATTTATGCATTATGTTGTTCATTAGACACATAAAGACGGCTGGGGCATTAGTAAGCCCGAATGGCATTACGACAAATTCGTAATGTCCATATCTCATCCTGAATGCTGTCTTAAATATATCTTCCTCCTTTATTCTCACCTGATGATAGCCTGATCTCAAGTCTATCTTAGAGAATACTGTAGCTCCACGCAGCTGATCGAACAGATCGTCTATGCGGGGCAACGGGTACCGGTTTTTAATTGTCATTTTATTAAGCTGACGGTAATCTATGCAGAGTTGCATAGTCCCGTCCTTCTTTTTAACAAATATTACTTGTGCTCCCCAAGGGGAAACACTAGGTCTAATATATTTCTTATCGATTAATTCCTTTAACTATGTTTTTAATTCGTTAAGTTCCAGAATATTCATTCGGTATGGAGCCTTCGAGCTAGGTACAGCACCTGGTACTAGCTCTATTGTAAAATCCAGTTCCCTTCGAGGAGGTAATCCTGGAATTTCCTCCAGAAAAACATCAATAAATTCATTTAATACCGGAATATTTTCTATTTTTATTTTATCCTTTTCAACATTATTTGCCTCATCTATAATAATTATAGCATAGGCCTTACACCCTTTCCTAACTGCTCTTTTGAGCTGCAAGGCAGAAATCTTCCTAACCACAATCTTTCTAGGTATTCCTTTAACTATTACAGGTTGTTCATGATTATTCACACATGTAAACGTTTTATCAAAACAATTTAACACTACCCTATGTTGTTCTAACCAGTCCATACCTATAAGTATGTCATAAGAACCAAGTGGTAACACATTTAATTTAATAGCAGTTTTAAAACCATCCATATCTAAAGTACAATCATTAACATAACAATTTACCTTCCTTTTTGCTCCTGTGGCTAGTTGAACCAGCCAAGAATTATCAAATTTTTCAACATTCAGATGGCATTTTTCTACTATCTGAGGTGAAATATAACTTAAGCTAGCACCTGGATCTATCAAAATAGTTACAGAATTTTTGTTTACCATACCTTCTACTTCCACCATGGAAGTTTGGTACTCAGCTTGTCGATTTTCCAATGCGGCATTGATCCGGGGCATAGTTCTTGGAAAGTCTCCAACTGTCATTTCATCTTGGATTGTGTGAATATTGCTGTTTGGCTTCTTACGGTTTGGGCAAACTGACGCATAATGGGGGCCATTACACTCCCAACATTTTACAGGTTCCTTCCTTTCGAAATTTTTAGTAAAATTTCCATGATTGTTGGAACCCTCCTTGCTGCCCTTGAAATTGTTGGAGTTATTTGAAGCGCCATTTTTGCTTCCTTGAAAGTTTTTACCATTAGAATGGTTTCTATTCTTGCTGTTCTTAAAATTTTTCTGAGGTATAAACTCTTTTTTCTTTTATTCAGCCTGATTACCATTCTTTCTAGCCTTCCAATTGGCTATTCCTTCCTTCTTTTTATTCTGTTCAAAACAGAAATTTGCTTTTCGCATAGCTTCTTCCATAGTTTTAGGATTATCATATTCGATTCTATCTTTTATATGGTATGGCAAGCAACTGAGAAACCGCTGTACCTTCGGTTTCTCATCAACTAAGTATGGCACATACCTCAACAGACTTAAAAACTTGCTGTTTAAGTCTTTCATTGTCATGGACCCAAGCTTTAACTCATAAAACTCCTTGGCCCTTTCCTCGTAATACTGTTCAGATAGGAACTTCTTCTTGAAGTACCTTTTGAATGTACTCCAGTTGGCCTCTTTTTCTTTAATCCCTTTCACCCTCTTCAAATCTTGCCACCATATATCTGCCTTCCCTGAAAGGTTATATATGGCCATTCTCGCCTTCAGCTGATTTGAATAATTATAAATCTGAAAGTATTTTCTCATCCCGGATAACCAGGATTCCGCCTCTTCTCCTTTTTCCATTTCTCCATTGAAGGTTGGGGGTTTTATTTTCTTAAATTCTCCAGAAATCTCTTCATAAGGTCTGTACTTTTTCTTTTTCTTGTACACTTCTGCTTCACTACTATCACCGGTGGAATAATAGCTCTGTTGTTCCTTAAGATCCTCAGATGAGGAACTGCTATCAGATTTAGCTAGTTTCATCTTTTTAGAGGCTTTTTGCTGACTAGCTTCTTCAGATTTAGACTTTTTGTTTCTTCCTTCTGTCTAAAATCTTTCTATCAGAATTTGATTCAACTCCTCTTGAGTTTTCAGAATTCGTTCATTATCCTTTTTAACTGACTCTAATTCCGTATTTAGACCTTTTATGGTCTGCATCAGTTCTGAGGAGTGAACAGTTATCTCCTCCATTTCAGATTCTCTGGGCACTTGCCTGGTTCCCGTGTTAGGAGACTCCTCCATTGCATATACTCCTAAGTTCTCCATACCTGTCTGTTAAATTCAGAAAAGAAAATAATTTTCTGCTTTTCACATACAACAAAATACTGATTAGTATATTATTTTACTATTATGCAGAAAGTAATTGAGCCACATTAAGGCCTAGTGTTTGAACCATGCTCTGATACCACATGCCAAAACCCCAAAATTTCGAAAAATTTTAAACTTTTAAAAATAGCATAAATATATGTTAATACAATCGTTAAACACTAATTAGCTAAAGTTATTAATTTTGTAACTGTATGATCTTTACTTTGTTTGAAAACTAGTTGAGTTTCTCGTCAGTTTTCTGAATGTTTTCTGTTTGCAACAGCAAGGGGATATGCTACGTTAAACTGGGCTTACTTAGCTGCTAAGCTAACGCACACAGTTTTCCTTTTTCTTACAGATCTTCAGGTAAAGTTTTGGGATTGCTGCTAACAGATCAATTTAAAGTAATAAAATCATATGCTGTTATCAAGTTCATCCAGTAAAGAACTATATAAATATATATCATGTTAGCCAGACTATTCAGCTTCTACAGGTAAATCTTTCCTTATTTTACTTTTGATAAGAAGAACATTCGATGAAAAAAGGGTTTAAAGATATTAGAGGAAAATAGATCACCATTTCCATTTACATATATGAACTTTCCAGTTGAATAAACATTTAGAAATAAAGATGGCAGTTTTTTTATGAATTTCTTGTCCAACTATTATCTATAATCTCTTGCAATACTAGCACTAGGTAAAAGCTACAAATGTATTGTTCATTATAGAATTTAATGGCTAAAAAGAGGTTCTCATAAGTTTTTAATGTTGCCTTTAGAATGGATAATGACACCAGTCTAATTCACGTAAGTAAACAGAGTTCCTTGAATTATTTAAGAACATAAACATTTATAAGAACATAGATCATGATAAAGATCAACTCACATGTTGTTCATGGTCTCTCTTTGAGAAATTAACTCATAATAACAATACTTTAACATGCAAAAGTAATTGTTAGACTTTTTGTTATCATTAATATACTAAGATATTTGGTCACCAGGCATATATTTATGAATCATGTGATAATAACACTACACTCAAATTTTTATAAGTCTTATAACATAAGTTCATTGATTATGCTATAAGGAAAATGGACTAACCTCAAGCGAGGTCTCCAAGTAAAAATTTTATATTATAATTATTAAACTAGGTTTAACAATACCTAGTCAATTTATAGTTCAATGTTTTAATGCAAGGATCATATGTTAAAGGCTTAACATTACAATGCAAACATTTCAATGTTTAGATAATATCATGGAGTATTAACACATCGAACTAGGGTTAACATAAGTATAAAATAGTTTATTGTATTGCATTGTAACATTTGTTTTTATAATAATAAAAACTAACATTATGTTGTTTGTATAACGCAGGTAATGGTCGAGGTTGTGATCATACCATAATTTGGTTTGCCATTGCAATGATATGAAACATTATCAACCCGACCCCCTCATTGGCAATAATTTATGTGCTGTCGTGGCTGCCTCCTCGCCATGCATTGGGTGATTATAAGTTGACTTGCCCCCTTTTCTCATTTCAGTCTTTCCCTCGCCTGCGGGCTTGAGCTCTGCCAAACCCTAGTGGTTCATTCCAGTTGTTTCTTGTCCTGAGACTGTCTACTTTTTAGCTCTCCTTTGTGGTGCTCCTTTGTGGTGCTCCTTCATGGTGTTCCTTCATGTTGCTCATTCGTGGTGTTCCTTCGTGTTGCTGTACAGAAGTTCACGGCTCGAAAGTTAACAGCATTGTAGTTGTTGGTGGTTTATCAGTCATATCCCCTTTGGGAAAAGAAATTTGGTTTCCTGCCAACCCACTTTTACAAATGAAGAAAGGGTTTGCTTAACCTGGTTCCTGGCCGTTTGCTTGCTCAACACCGCAGGTAAAAGTTTGCAATTACAAATTTCTTATCAGCAAGGATTAGTTCAGTTATAAATTATTAGGGTTTTCTAACAAAAGACTGCCCTTCGATGGCAGGTTTGCCCTTCAAAAGATTGACTGCCTTTTGATGGCAGGTTTGCTCTTCTCGACGTAGATGAGATCATTAAGAGATACAGCTCCACGCTACACGGGTAAGCCTGGTTTTCACAGCACATCTCCTTGCTGGTTATGTTGACAGCGTGCACTTCTGTGATTTCTTGGGTTCTTTGCTATTGCACTTAGCTGTAGCTTACTCCATCGTTTTTACCAGGGTGAATCCCTGCGGTAAAAATTTATATAGCTCCTGGGCCGAGGCTGTATTTGTATACTTTGTCTGTATTTAAGAAAGGCGATGGCTGTTAGGTTTAAAGTTTTTGATGAGGGTAAAACCCTAACTCTATAAGAGTTTTCCGGCTACGGCCGTGGATGTAAACTGGTTTTATTTACTGTAGGTTTTTGTTTTTTAAACGATGTTTACAGGCTTTAAGCCTTTGCATCATTAATATGTGAATAATGTTCTACAGGCCGCGAGCCTTGCTTTTACAGTATTTCGTTTTGTCTTTACAGGCCATCGGCCTTGCATTTGCAGTTATGGGTTATTAAAATGAATCAAGTAATAATTTCTTAAGTATTTATTTGTGCTGTGTAATGTGTTACTTCAGTGTTACTTAAACTGGTTTTTCTTTCTCACAATTACTTTTGCTGTAATGACTAGTTTAAAGCAAAGGAAATACTTACTGGGTTTCATTTTAATAACCTAGCTGTAAATGTTTTTAGTTATTTTTATTTCATTATGCTACTGTTTAGTTTTTAAAAGCTTAAGCTCCATGATGGAGCACTCTGTGCTTGTATCTTTACTTCAGATTTATAAATATACCTCTTTGATTTTTAGTTTAATAAGATTGTGATTTAGAACCTATGATGTATAAGTAACGTGCAGGCTTTTAAATCCTGTTTTTAAATGAATAAAACAACTGCAGAGTTTTATTGTCTAACTTTATGATTTCCTTACCATTAGTCGCAAGGTTTAAATGTTTAGGGTTTTAAAACCTAAATTTACAGTTATGAATTATTGTTGTATATTATATTAATTATTATTATAATAACATTCTATTATGATATTCATTATCAAAACTAGGTCCTTTAGTAACATTATTTATCTATAACCCATTTTAAAACTAGAATATAAATAATATATTATTTCTATTCTGTATATTAATATACTAAATTTTTATTTGTATGTAATTATCTATATAATTATTACTTGAATAACATCATGTTATATTGTAATTTCTAGAAACACAGTTACTAGAAAACAATACTATTTCTTGATGTAAAATAAGAGTACTGTTTAATGTGATATATTATTACTGGTGTTTGAATTTTAATGTTTCTTGTGGTACTTATATAATATTTTAGTAAACTTGTTATAATATCAATATAAACACATAAACATAAAATAGTATCTATTTTTAAAGATAACAGTTTGTGAAGTATGCTTTTCACTGAGCTGATAACATTAATGGTGTACAGAATTTCTGGTAAATGCACTTTTTACTGCAATACAGATTACTACACAATATTGTACTTGTATTAGTTTAATTGATAAATACCTAAATCCATTATCCGTAATATATTTATTTTATACAAAAGAAAACGATTATAACTTATACTACAAGCATACTTAATCTATCTTTTTCATGCACAGTTAAAAATTTCCAGAGAAACAGAGTTACAGTTTTAGATTTAATTAAAAACTGTAGAAGGATAGCTAAATAAAAGAAAATAATCAGTAAAGCAATTGTAATGACTGTAAATAAATTAGGGAACTCGGTTTAGAAGGATACTTCTTCTAAGCCTTGAGATACTGTGCTAGAGTACTATCTGATGATATCAGATGTGGAAAAACACAGTAATACTAACAAGTTTTTCTGCTAACATTTCAAAGTACTAAACAATTTTACAGACATTTACATAATCATAACATTTATCTATTTATACACAGAAAGACATAAAGATATGAATGAAAAAACTGTTAAATGCTGTGGACAACAACAGCAATAGGAGGCCGTTCCTCCCTACGAAATTCCTGGAGAGCGCTCAAACAGCGACTTCTCAGGACCCCCGAGCTTGCTCTGGTCTCCCTGGATTGGAACTAGGTGCAGCAAAACAGATACAGTCTTTCAACTATGTATCAACTCAGAATTCTTAGTCAGTTCCCTCAGCTCAACTAGCTGTAATCAGCATCAAGTTCCTGCAAACATTCACTCAAAATCACTTCCTTACTATCTTCCCTTTTCCTCAAATGAAACTCCTGAATCACATTCAGCTGAATGAATTCTTCCTGGAATAAAAACTGAGCAGCCTGAGCTCTCTTCATTGAGTACTTTTAAAGATTGCCTAGGTCTTAATTGGGATAACTGTCATTTAATGAGCCACCTGCTCACATTCCACTTTCTTGGGGAATCATGACCCCAAATATAGGGAAGTTGCCACCTACAACTTAGGAAGTGCTTAAGGATGCTGCCACTTGTCCTTTGCCTCTCCACCTAGTTCCAACAACCAGTTTGACCAGTAACCTCTTTTAACAGCTCTCCCATGCTGTTGTCTCCATTATTTATTTATTATTAATAAAATATTCTCAATTACACTCCATAACTGTTGACTCTGCTGAGTCATCAATCCCTACTTAGGATTAAGTTTAACATAATGACTCAGAAAATAAAATAAAACAAATTACATAATTTTACACAATTGGGGTATGTGACATGACTCTTATTAGTTATTCCGATTAGGAGCATCGGCGTACAAAGCAATACAAGTGGTTCTCCTAGTATGACCATCGGGGACCACAAAGAAATACATATAGAATATTATTCAAAGTTACAATATTTCAACATATAGTTGTGTTAGGATTATTAATCCTCCCTTGTACAAATTTGGTCATATGTCTAAATCAGGAGTCATGTCTAAATCGGTAGTCCATCCAGTCTATTTATAGTCATTAGCACCATTGGTTAAACTTGACCAAATTGGGGCACATGTTTTAGTTACCAAAGTGTGGGGAACACTAATTGAGGCTCACTGCCACTTATTGCACTTGATTGCATAAGTTTAGGAGTCTCCTAGATCAATCCCTACAATTTAGGAAGCAACTGGGAGTGCCGAAACCAACCAAGTTCAGTTAACTTCAGTTGATGACTAGTCAAGCCAAGTTAGGAGTCAGTTACATTCAGTTCTAGCTCTCTGCATTCAGTTAAATAATGGTTTAATTAATTGCACACATGTGGGGCATTTTTCTCACCTACCACAGTCATTTAACCATTATTTAATACTAAATGTAACAGTTGGTTGTGTTTCAGAACTCCGGTTATGATTTAGACAAGGACAGATAACTACTGGGTCCTTAACTTCAGTTGATGACTAGTCAAGAAAAGTTAGGAGTCAGTTACATTTAGTTAAATAATGGTTTAATTAATTGCACACATGTGGGGTGCTTTTCTCACCTATCATAGTCAGTTAACCATTATTTAATACTAAATGTAACAGTTAGTTGTGTTTTAGAACTCCAATTGTAATTTAGACAAGTCTTGGTTACCTACAGTCAAGTAGAGTCATCAATTCGAACTTCCTCATGTGGATTCGAATTGCTTGTGGCTATTAAATCCATTTTACATCATTGTAATTATTATCTGAATTACTTTTTTGATTAATGAAAGCATTCACAGCTGCAAGCCTTTTGCGCTGTTTCATTCTTCAACTGCTGAGTAAATTGTGAGATCTTCTTTGTGCGTTTTGTTTTTGTCTACAGATCTATATGCTCAAATTTACATGGTATCAAATCCTTGGTGGACAAGACTCCTCTCCTCCTCAGATCTCCAACCGGATCATTTTGTTTGTTTGATTGTGTGACAGGTTATTAGGTTTTCTTACAGCATTCGCTACAAGCAGCCTCTACTTCTCATTGCATTCGATACAGTAGCTCAGTTCTTCCTATTACTTAGAAATGGCTCATCAAATAGAGCCTCTCACTCCCTTCAACTATCAACAGTGGAAGGATGACATGAAAGTATTGCTCCGCACCAAGCATCTCTTCAGACTTGTAGAAGAAACAGAAGGAGAGCCAGAATCAGAGAAAGACAAAGTTAAATACATGAACAGGCTTGATGAAGCCATTGGACTCATGCACCAATCAGTCTCTGTAGATCTTCAATTTCACATCCAAGACTTGGACACTCCCAAGGAGGTTTGGGACAAGCTTGATTCCTTGTTTGATAAGCATGATGAGATGAGGATCCATCAGCTAGAAAATGATCTGATTACTCTCAATCCATCAGATTTCGAATCTCTAAATGAATTCTTCTCAAAGTTCAAGAACCTGATATATCAGTTGAAGCAATGCAAAGTGAAGAAGGATGAAACCCAGCTCATCCTTGCTATTCTCACCAAACTCAATTCAAACTACTCAGTCTTTGTATCCACCTTCCAAACGGTAAGGCTCACTACTCCAAATTGGAAGATTCCCACTCTTAATGATTTCATTCAATCTCTTATTTCTGAAAATGATAAATTGATCCAAATGGGGATCATTCGATCTCACAAAGATCTAGCTCTTATTGCAAGAGGAGATAAGGTAGCGAATGAAAGAGGGAAGCAAAGAGATGAGTCTGAACAGTCAAAAGAACCTTCAAGTTCAAAGAGAAGCAAGAAGAATAGCAAAGGCAAGATCCTCTGCCCTTACTTTGGAAGGGACTTCCATTCAGAAATCTCATGTATGAGAAGACAACTTGATGAAATGGCTCTTCTTTTGAAAAGGCACAACATTTCTCTACCTGCTAGCGCAAGGAAGGAAGACTTTGAAGAAGAAGAAGAAGAATACCTAAAGAAAGGACATGCACTGAAATCTTGCTGCACATCAACACCTGCTTTCCTCGTTGATTCTGGAGCTTCCAACCATATGGCTGCATCCATAGAATCATTCTCTTCTTTTCAGTCTTTTGATGGTCCTAGTATTCAAATGGGCAATAAAAGTAAAGTACAAACCAAAGGGAAGGGCTCTATCCAACTTGAACATGGAAGGGTCAAAGATGTGTTGTTTGTTCCCTCGCTAGCTTCAAACCTGTTATCTGTCTATTAGATGACCCATACTGGATCTCCAAAGCGAGTGATCTTTGTTCCTGACTCAGTGGAGATCACAGATATCTCTACTGGGAGAATCATAGCAAAGGGTATTGTGAATCATGCTTCAAGAGCATATGAGTTCTCACATTTCAT
>LPNX011057120.1:712838-783392 GCA_001517045.1 Pseudotsuga menziesii
TAGCTTCAGTTGATGACTAGTCAAGACAAGTTAGGAGTTAGTTACATTCAGTTAAATAATGGTTTAATTAATTGCACACATGTGGGGCACTTTTCTCACCTACCACAGTCAGTTAACCATTATTTAATACTAAATGTAACAGTTAGTTGTGTTTTAGAACTCCAATTGTAATTTAGACAAGTCTTGGTTACCTACAGTCAAGTAGAGTCATCAATTCGAACTTCCTCATGTGGATTCAAATTTCTTGTGGCTATTAAAGCCATTTTACATCATTGTAATTATTATCTGAATTACTTTTTTTATTAATGAAAGCATTCACAGCTGCAAGCCTTTTGCACTGTTTCATTCTTCAATTGCTGAGTAAATTGTGAGATCTTCTTTGTGAGTTTTGTTTTAGTCTACAGATCTATATGCTCAAATTTACAAGTTGTTCTTTTTAGTTAGATGGTTACTAAACAAGAATTAATATCATCTTTATTAGGTTTTCTATTTTTTTGTAAGTTAGTTCCTCTCCTTTGCATTTCTGTTTTGTCTTTTGTTAGTTGTCCATGATATAAAGAACCATGTTTACCATTACTTGCAACTGGACATTTCTTAGTTTGCATATTTTTGTAGAGGTAAAGTTAGACTTGATTCCATTTAGTTTCTATACCTCATTTGAAATCCATTTTGAGTCTCCTTCTACCCTTGTCCCAGTTACTGTAAATGCTTATCCCCAAAACAACCCAAGAGAGTGGAATTAGTCTGATTTTCCATGTATTTCCTTAGTTATATATCCTAGTTGATGTAATTTTTTAAATCCTCCTTTGTATAGTTAGATTTCGAAGTTGTTTAAAGTAGTATAATATTTCTTAAGGGATAGTTTATTATTATAAGGTTATCTTATTTTTATTTGCATCTCTCCAATAAGTATGTATAAAGTAGAGTAGTATAAGTTGATACTACACTAGTCTAGTCCTCTTCCCTAGTTTAATCTTCTTAACCATTGAATTCTTAGGAGTCTGACTCTATTTCTTATTTTTGAAAGATTTTTTGATATGTATTTGTTAAAATATTGTTATGACATCTTAGGAATCCTTTTGCCTTCGCATATATCTTGTAGCAACTCCAAGCTTACAAACCCTGGTCGATAATTAAATGTTAGGTAAATTATTCAAGACAATATTTTTCCCAACATCATTTTCAACAAGTATTTGGATAAGTTCATGTTAGTGTTCTTAGATGGAATTCTCGTTTACTCACAGAATGGAGAATAGCATGAGGAACACTTAAGAATGGTATTGAAAGTCCTTAAAGAACAAAAATTGTATGTGAAGCTAAGCAAGTGTGACTTCTATCAAAGAAGGGTACAATATTTGGGTTATATTATTTCAAAAGAAATAACTGCAGTGGATCTAGAAATGATTGAAGTCATAATGAACTAGTATACTCCATAAAATGTCATGAATGATATATATTTTATGGGTCTTGTAGTGTACTATAGGATGTTCTTTAAGGGATTCTCCAAGATTTCTCACCCAATTACATCACTGCAAAGAAATAAAATAAAACTTATATGGCTTAAAAAATGTGAAGAAAAATTTTAGTGACTCAATAATTTAGTTACTGGTGCCCATGTTTTGAATATTGCAAATCCAAATAAAGAATTTTTAGCATGTATGGATGCTTGCATTAAAGGACTAGGTGGAGTGCTTATGTAGAAAGGCTTTGTGATTTGATATGACTAAAGGAAATTAAAAGAGCATGAAAGAAATCATGAAACTCATGATTTGGAACCAATATCCATAGTCCATATCCTAAAGAGGTGGAAACATTGATTTCTAGGAAGAAGGTTTCATCTTATCATTGATAACATGAGTCTCAAGAATTTGTTTGATTAGCATAACTTAAACGCCAAGAAAGCAAGGTGGCTGGAATTTTTGTCTGAGTTTTATTTTGGAATCAAACATGTAAAAAAACATGATAATAAAGTTGTAGATGCCTTTAGAAGAAAAATTCATGTAACATCCTTAAGTATGTGCAAATCATATTTGAGAACAAGAGTTATTAAAACCCAAAATAAATATGAGACTCACCTTCAAATATAAGAAATATTACAATAGCGAAAATTAAATGGAGAGTGTGAAAGATATGAGCTCGAAGAAGATGAAATTCTTGTTTATAAGGATATATTGTATATTCCAAAATGTCCAAATTTGAGAAAGACAGTAATGTATAAAATTCATCAAAATCCATACTCTGGGCATCCAGGATATCAAAATACAATAACAACGACAATGACGCAATAAATTTGGAACAAGATGAAGAAGGACATAGAAAAAGGTATTTCTTGATGTAAAAAATTCCAAAAAGTCAAGGCAATGCATCAACATCCAACATGACGATTACAGGCTTTCCCATCCTAAAATGGAAGTGAGAAGTCATTTCTATGGATTTTATAATAGATTTTTCAATGACAGTGAGGAGTCATGATTTAATCATGGTTTTGGTGAACACACTTTTAAAGGAAACACATTTTATTTCAATTGATTCCACTCGTAAAACAAGTGACATAGAAAGCAATAGTCTAAGATTGAGATGGAAAGTTTACATCCAATTTTTGGAAAGTATTATCTCAAGAGTTGGGGATTTTGATTAATTTAGTACAACTATCATCCTCAAATAGATGGTTGAACTGAAAGGGTGAATCAATTTCTTGATGATATGATAAAGATGTATGTGATGGACAAACCATCCAAGTGGGAAGATTACATACACTTGTTAGAATTTGCATAGAATAATGGCCATCAAGGAGCATTGGAAATGAGTCCATTTAAGAAATTGTATGGAAAACGATGCAAGAATATGGTGAGTTGGGATATTCCAGTAAATAAGATAGTGTGTCACATGCCCTAATTTGCAAAAACAATTTAATTTTATTTGAGGAACATTGTGTTATATTCTATGCTAAGTTTGTAATTGATGACCCAGTGGGGTCAAGAATACTTAATGTAATTCAGAATATTTTATTTATAAATAAATAAATGATGAGACAATAGCTTAGGGAAGCTGTTAAAAGAGTGTTTACTGGTCAATTGGTGGAGGAGACTGGGTGGAGAGTACACTGACAAGTGGCAGCATCCTCAAACTACTTCCAACTATTGCAGGTGGCAACTTCTCTATATTTGTGGTCATGATTCCCCAAGAAAGTGGAATCAGAGCAGGTGGCCCATTAAATGAAAACTGACCCAGAAGACCTAGGCATCTCTATAAAATTTTCCATTGAAGACAGTTGAGGATGCTCATTCTAGAGGTGATCATTCAGGGTGAATGAATTTACTCAAGAGAAATTCAATGGAGGGAAATTACTGTAGTGAGTTTGAGGGGTTAACTATTGAGATAAAACTTATTGCAGATATTATGCTGAAGTTCTTCTGCTAAGAGCAGATTTTAATTACTGAGGTAATTGGACCAGTGAGGTGACAGAGGTCTTAAGGTTACATTCCCCACCCAATTCTCTGCCAAGAAGACTAGGAGCAAGCTCGAGGGTCCTGAGGAAGCATTGTCTGAGCGCTCTCCAGGAGTTTGGTTGGGAGGAACAACCTCCTTAAGCTATTGTCATCTTATCATTGATAGGTTCTATTTGTCTTTATGTTATTATATTTGTTTACTGTCTGCAGTAAAATGTTTATTAGTTTCTAACTACGGGCATGTTAGTATTTTAGGGTTTACGAAGAAAGGTGTAACTTTGTAATGTTAGACTTGGTAAATTACAAATTATGATTAGAAATAGAAATGAATATGCAAAATAAGAAACATATAGAATTCAAAATTTCCATATTGTATTTTTCCACACTTGACTCAGGCAGTACTCTAGTACAGTTGGGTGTTTAGGTGAATAAGATGATTCTTTTACTTGAATGAAAACTGTAACTATATTTTACTTAGTTTGCTTATGATTTCTACTATAAATAAGTATTAAATATTGTCTGCATTTATTTACTTCAGTTATAAACTAAAATATAGGTATGTAAAAGAATAGTAATAATATTATTATAGAAATAATTCTAGTATTAGTATTCTTTATAAATTATAGAGATTACAGTGTAATAATTATACATAAGTGTAGTAAATAGGCTAACATCTAAAAACCAGGTAAAAAGTATTTGTAAAACATTTTTATAACATTGAATTCTAGACACTGTGTGTCTCTGTCTAAGACAAAAGGATTCTAATATAATCTATTTAAAACCATAGAAGTTACTGAAAGATAAATATATTCTATTTACAAGCATGCAGCATTAAACCCTAATTCTTCTTAGCTGGGAATTAAAAACAAACTGTAAAAAAATCATTAAGGAAATTATTAAATAAATAGAGCTATTATCGAACTATTATCTGTAATAATGCTATTATCTATTATCTATTATCGAACTGTGGGGTTTATATATTAATTAACCCTTTGAGCCAAATAGAGTAAAATATTACTCTTAAAACACAGTAATCTTTTCCCTTAAACTATGCATTGAAAATCCTTATAAATACAAGGTAATAATTTAAATTATTAACAGAATTTAATACTTAAATTTTATATAAACAACTTGCAAAAATATAATCAAATATTAAGGAATGGATTACATCCTTTGACATTAAAGGGTCGAGGCTCAAGGCTCGGGCCTATTAACAAACCAACTATGCACAATATATATATATATATATAAATCCAACAATAACAATTTTTTTTAACTGATAGGTAAAAACCTTAAAACATTTACAAATCCTGACTGTTCTATAGTCTTTCTTCACCTACAGAATCCATGGTAAAAATTAAAATAAAACTAGACATAGGTTGATAGCCTCAATGAGTTAGAGTTGAGCTCTATCATTTAAAAAAAAAAAAAAAATCAATTACATTGTTCATTCCGCAAGGCTGAAAAGACAAGATAAAAACCATTTTACATCACAGCTTCCACAGCCTTCTTCATCCTAAATGAAATACCCCTTAATGGTTTCTAAAAACAGTTATAGGCAGTAAACAAGCCTTGAAACATAACTAACAGATAACCAAGGCCGTGATTTTCAACCACAGGAACCACTTCCAACAACCACAACCGCATGCAGGAAGAACCCTCGATGGAACCAGGGCTTACCAGTTGGATTCCCATGAAAGGACTGAAGTGTGAGCTCGTTTCCACCTACAGTATTGGAGCTGGTAGAAGGAACCTGCAAGTTCCAAACCAAATTGTTTTTAATACTTGTTTGCATTAAAAAATTTTAAAATCCTAGTAAGAAAATAATTTTTAAAACTAAGTTAGGGTAAGTATTTGTCTGCAGTAAAAGGGAGCCAAAGCTGAGGAGTAATGGCCACACCAGGTCACGTTGGCACCATGCCGAGAAGAAGAAGACATGAGGTCACCTCTGCGAAGGAGAAAGCAAGAAAACCGACTCAAGTATACAAATGCAGAAGCCACACTCGTGCTGTAACTTTCAACACTCAGAGAAGACCGAACCATCAAACAACTTCTCCCAACAGTCATGGCATTGTATTGCAGGCGAAATGCCAAAGGTTTGAAGGTAGTTATAGGCCTCTCATGGCCACAATCCTTCAGCTCAGCCAGGACAAGGAGGAACCCACAGTTTGAAATGGAAATGAATAAGGGTTTCGAGGTTTTAAGTCAACAATTGAGTGGATGCAAATAGTCCACATGCCTTCCAATAATTTCAATCAAGTGTGGGTCAAAACCTATAGTCAGTGCTGCAATCAACAATTTCAAATTATAAAACCAACAATCATTCCAAAACTATGTAACATATGATTTCTAATGATATGCATTATGCCATCGATATATATTATGCTTTGGAATTTAGCAAAGTATAGGTTTAAACTTTACAACTTATAATTTTCCATCATTTCGATTTCATATTAGTAGTTTTGTTTGGTAGGTAATTGTACCTTAGGTTATAACTTAAGGACAATTGTTATAACTCAAAATACTATTGTATAACTTAAATACTATAGTTATAACTTGAAAAACTATGGTTACAACTTGGATGCTATTTGTTATCATAGAAAATCTTCATGCTTCCAAAAAAGTCAAATATATGGTGTAATTTTAGAAATAGTATAGAGTTAAGAGATGGTTATAATATAGCTTATAACTATATTGAAAAGGAAAATTCTTTAACTTCCACAAACATAACCTTTATACTATTTTGATGAAGGAAGTGATCAAGAAACTGAAGACTAACAATAATGGAGAATTTCTCTTAAAGATTCTAATAACTCATTGTTAAATTTATAATTGGAAAACATAGGAACTTGTCCATGATTTAAAATAAGGACATATTTTGAGTATTGAAGTGAGTTTTGATGTGAGATCACTAAATAGTTTGAAGTGAACTTAAGCCCCAAAACCATGAGCTCTATTTTTCTCTTTCTGGAAATTTATAAATAACCTTTGCTGTAAACATAAGATGATAAGCAATGTCGTAAGTTTTTGAATGATTGAAGGAACTTTGGTTAGTACTTGTTCCAACCAATTTAAACCCTTGTTTAGGTTTGATAAAAATTCAATATGGTGTTAGCTATAAATATAACTATGAATTTATAACAATGGAAAAGAATTGACTTTACCTTCCTGTAGACAAGCAGCTTATTTAACCTTCTCTTAAACTAGCATCTTAACATGCTAGGAAAGTAATTATCTCGATGTAATTTAAAATAAAACCTACTGATCTTATGCTTACCTGCTAAGCCTATAAGGAACCAGCAGCCCAATTGAGTTAGAAAAATCCTAAGTAAGCCCTGATCTCAAACAAGAATTCTTACCTACTTGACAAAAGTAAATCATCAATATATCTAGCAGCAGCTTAATGCAAGTCCTTTTCTAACTCTGATAAAATTAAAGTTGTTAAGTCATTAATAGTACTAACAAAGGTGTTTAAGATTACATCCTTTAGTTTACATATTATTTTAATGAAACAATCCCATGATCTTTTATAAAATGTTTCATTTTCCACTATCCATTAGCAGTTACTTAGCTGCGACTTTAGACATTTTATGTCACTTTAAAATTTTTAAATTTTTAGGAAAGTTTGGGTTATTACATAGTGCTTGGGCCAAAAATGCTCAAGGATATGGAACGAGAAATTATTAAGATCGAGAATAATTTAAAGACATCCCAAGAAATGATGAAAGGTTACATAGTATTTAAAAAGAGTGTTCGAGGAATTTAAAGTTGGGGGTCATGTTTACTTAAGAGTAAATCCAAAGAAACGTTTCCTAAAATTGGGGACTTGTACTAAGATGACATCGATATATTATGGACCATTCGATGTCCTTGATAGGATAGGACCAGTTGCATATAAAATTAGATGGTCTTCTAACATGAGAGTTCATAATGTTGATCATGTTTATTTTCTTAAGAAGCATGTACATAATCATAATCATGTAATTGATTGGAATTTTATTTAGGTGGAACCCGAGGTAGAGTTTTGAGTAGATTCTACGCACATCCTCGACAAAAAAGATAACAATGATCCAGAACCAAGCCATAGAATAGGTAAAGGTGTAGTGGAATCACCTTGGTCATGATGAGGCCACTTGGGAGATCGAGAATGCCATGAGGGAGGCATACCCATTTTTTTTCAAGTTTTGAGAGGATGGTGATATTCTAAGGGGTAGGGATTGTAACATCCCTATTTTGACCCTTGGAATATATTGGCTTGATGTGTAAATATTGTGTATATGTGATGTATAATTCCTAGTGTGGATCTCAAGACCAAGGCTCCACTAGTGAATTCCTAAGATTATCGAAGAAATTATTTTGTATTTTGTGGACCATGTTCTAGTAGTTGGTGGGGAAAAGTAAAAGCATGTGAATAATCATAAAGTAATTAAAAGTCTAATAACTCGCTATGGAGGAAATGAAAATGAGGGGTTGTGTTTATCCACTAGAGAGAGATGAGGGGATGTGAGAGAGTCAACCCTGTATTTCCAAATGTCAACTTGAGAATGCAAGTGGAAGTCCTTACCACTCTTTAATTTGGTTGTAAGAAGGTAGCTGAGAAATTAAGTCATCGGTTCAATGGAACATGGAATGACTACATAAAATCATATGACAAGGTGTGGGCTTAATTTAATTGATGCAAAAGTCAATTCCCTAATGAAATTTTATTTTCCTTCACCCCTATGGCATCATAGAGTACCGAGGATGAGAATTATTAAGACGTGTTGCTTTCACAACAGTGAAATTAGTAGAAAACATAACCAAAGACAAAGCCATGTTTTAGAATATTGAAATGCTCATAAATTCATGTTTCTTGTGAAAAAGAATTGGGGAAACCATGTACACAAACCCTAGGGAAACATTGAGAGTGTTCAAGCCCAAACGTTTGTGAGAGAATTCAAAATTAGAAACCTATAATTTGAATTATGTGGCTACACCTTAGCACGAACAGAAATATGAAGTTAGGCAGAGATCGAATGCTACAAAGGCATGATAAACTTAGTGAAGAAAAGAATATTTAAAGGTTTAGGAGTTTTAAAATTTATATATTGACCCTAAATAGCACTAGAGGGAAGGGGTTCCTAAGGGACCATGTAGCAGAAAAGGGGACCTTTTTTGTCTTGGGTGTGGTAGGAAATGTGGGTGTCAAGGCTATCTAGAGCGAATTGAGATGCATGTAGCTCTATGGTTGAGCTGAATGGCTTAGCATGCACTTTTCATGCCTCTCTCCATGCTTAATAAAACCAAGAGTGTGCTAGATTAGTATGAGTGTGTGTGAAAATGACTATGAGTGGCCTTTTATAGTTCCTTGCTAGAGGATAACATAGCCCATCTCAAAGGTGGCCTCTGCATTAAATTAATAACTATAGTTAAGAGCGAAATTGGGAATCCCGTATTTGATTCATGCCCCCTCCGCTAGTCAAGTCGATGGGTGCATATGTGATAGATGGTATCAGATAAGAAAACTTAACATACTGACACTCTTAATACTTCCATGTCACCTCAAAGCGACACCAAGGTGACCATGGACGTTTCTTTCACACTTGGAAATAGAATATGTAATATCTCATAGGCTCCCTTTCCTCTCACGCTGTAGTGGAATCATATAAATTTTGGTGCTTCTTACACAACCATATTGGACCATTTGATTATTTTTCAACATAATATTTACGATATTTTGAGTCATTGTAAAAAACCAACCACATGGCCTTAGTTGGCCTCGAGGAACTAATGAAAAATTTCTCCCATGAAGCCTTAGTTAGCTCACTAAACGTAAATGCAATAAAAGAGATTATTGTGGAACAAAAACAATGAAACCCTTCCAACCTCGCTTTAGTAGTAGGTGACGAGAGGTTTAGAAATCATTGGAAGATTTAATTGGATTGTGGAATTTCAATGTTTTATATATTTTCATTGCTATTAGGACATATTGTAAGGTTGTACACCATCCTTAAAATGAATTCGTGGAATATATTTGGAAAAGTACAAAACTATACAGATAGTTTTTAGACTTGGCCTTCTTGGCCTATTAATATGCTCTGTCTCCCAGAAGGACCTAGGTGAGGAAGGAAAGAACCTATGTCCTGCTCCCTAACCCCTATCTGTCTCCCTTCAAGTAAAGGTTTGTATCCCTAACCCCCATCTGTCCCCCTTTAAGTAAGTATTCGTCTCCTTCCCTATGAGTAAGTATCAGTATAAGTCTCCTTCTCTGTAAGTATAATAGATAAAGATTGGCGCACCTTTGGACTACGATCGAATAAGGGTATGATTCAAGAGAAGGATTCATCCCACCAGAAAGGATATATTCTCTGTTTCCTTCTTAAGTTAATGATTGGTCTTCTCCCCATTATAAAAGAAAGGGTACGGATTTATATTGAAAGGCGGGGCTTGAGATAAGGACTATCGCATCAAAATGCAGATATTTATATAAAGTCATGCTAAAGGCACGCATAAAGTATTTTCTCTCGTTTAATCCCTATCAGTATAATTTTTTTTTCTATATCAGTACCTAATTGGGTTAGATTATACCTAACAAGGTTAGAGCAACGGGTTAGACCAAATAGGGTGGGTTATATGGGTGGGTTAGAACTAATCTATTTCCTTACCCACTCTTTCCTCCTTTTTAGCCCCCTCTGTATCCCTTATTATCCATGGATTATCTTATCTGTTCTATGGACAGAAAGGGGAATAATGCATATTTAGTAGTAATAACAGTAGTATTAAGCCTGTATAATTCATTGTATAAGCCCGTAGTCATCATATTAAATATGGGTCATGTTTAGCCATTAGTCTTTAGCTTTTATAAATGGTTGTGTTTCTCTATCAGCAGGGTCCATTCTGTCCATTCTTTATATATATAATTATCTATCTTGTCCAAGAGACCAAGCATTAGCGAGGAGACCTTTCCTTGGTTAATGTGTAGTAGGTATGGGGTGAGACCATGAGACCAAGATATGGTTAGAGACCGAAGGACTGAGACTGAAGGGTTGATACCATATGACTTGCCACCAGATAATATAGGCATATGGAAAATAATTCCCCTTCAGGATAGTAATTTTAAGCCCGTAAGTAGTCTTTTTCCCGTCAATCACACTCACATAAGGAAATATCAGTAGCCAAGGAACAGTGGCCAAGGAAAAAAGGGTGACCCAAAAATATTTACCACGACAGGTTAGACTGATATTATTATTTTTTTTGATATATGATTAAAAGGTATAGATATAGGGATAGATATAGAATAAATTGTGCTCGAAGGATAAAAAATATGGTCCAAGGATAGTACAGAGTGGGACTAACTAGTGATCCAAGGAGATGATCCAAGGAAAGGACAAAAAAGGACTAGTGATCAAACAAGTAGGAATAATCCAAGACAACCAGTCATATAATTATGGATATCATATATGTTCCCTTATTTAACCCAGAAATGTCAATCATGCTACCATAAATAAAATGTGCAGTGGTACATTCTATCAAGAAGGATATTTATTATAGCCAACCCACAATAAGTGATAACCCACATATAGATATTATTAACCCCTCATTTAGCAAAAACAAAGGCCTATCCACCCTACTAAGACTCCAACCATCAAGGCATAAATAGACAAGTTATGTAGATCTAGATTCATCTATGTAATAGCATACACTTCGTGGGTTTCCAATCATGTTCACGTAAATACGAAACAAGGCATGATCCGTGTCTGTATTGATTTCAATGATATAAATTGGGCTTGTCTATCAAAACCCCAAATTTTCACAAAAATTTAAAATTTTAAGATAATATAAAATGTTGAATCTGGGGTTTACTAACAACTAACAGTTAGCAGTAAAAGAAACAGTCGAATGATTAGTATTACGTAGTCTAAAATCACGTTAAATAAATAGTTTTCTTTTTGTAACTTGCATAATATTTTATTTCAGTTTACTGATGAGTTTGCTTTATGACAAGTAGGTGGATTCTAAGAATTGAAACCTGGGCTTACTTAGCATTTATTCTAACGAAGAAAGATTACTGATTATTAGAGGTTTACAGGTATGTTTGAATGAGCAACGTTTTTTATTTCATTAAGTATCCAGAAGTGTTTCTATTTGCAAATAATAGGCTTAGTAAATAAGCTGCTAAATTCCAAGCAACTTCCATGAGGTAATGTAATTTACTTGCTTCAGTTTTTTTTGTAAATGTAGTTCAAATAAATGAGTTTCTTTCTATATCAACGTAGCGACAGTAAGGATACTTACTGTGGCTCAAAAGTTGTAATCTTAGTTGCGTATTAGCTTCTACTTTGATATTCCTATCTTGTAATGTTATACTTAATGTACTAAAGGTCATTACACATTATCACTCTTCTTACTTGAATATCAAGTTGATCAAATTTTATCTTCTGTAGGGAAACTTACAGCCTGTAACCTTTTGACATTATAAGTTGATTCGTGTAAAACAAATAGTTTCTCTTCCCATGAAAACACTGTTCGTCTATACTTCTTAAATCTATGTCAATCCATGTGGTTCTATTGATTATAGACTCAAGTAGGATCATTCCATCTTACTATTCTATAATTCCTTAATTGAATTAAGTTACTATCTACAAACAGTTTCTAAGTTGATGTTTTCTACCAGTATCAACCTTCTATCCTATGCTAAGCTCCAGTTATTTTGTATAAGCATAAAATAATTCTACTAAGTATATAGACATGATAAATTTACCAGCAAATGCCATGTTGGGAAACAACCATTGACTATTAAAGTCTAATCCCAAATGGACTATGTAAAAGAGTTCAATATATATTCTTTTACCATACTAGCCATCTTTACCATTTATTTCCAATCGAATGTTGGTTTTACAAGGATTAAAAACACATATATATTATTATTTTTATAAAAATTCAATTCTGTCATTAGATGTAAGCTTCTAAAGCATGCCTAAACAACATTGATCTTGTAAAGAATCTATGACTCCACTCTTCATTATACTATCCAATTTATAGATTGTCACCACTTAAGTTATTGGCTTTAAAAAGATTAAAAAGAAATGTGCATACTTTATACTAACATTAAAATGCTAGCATACAAGCTTACCATAGTTGAAAGGTTCTATCATGCCTATCTTCGGAATAAACCAAGGTTACGTGTGACACCTTTTTGTTATGTCAACGTTAACTTTACGTTGTAATTCCAATTCCAATGATGAGCTATCAACCCTATAATAAGCATTACATACAATAGATGACAAGATAATAAGGAATATATTATTTTTTTATTTGTTGTAAGATAAAAATCATTGTTTAAATGATTGGGATTATTTGCATTGCAGGCAACAATGGAACTCAATCCACTCATTGTTTGATTTTTCAACTGGGCACATGGACTTCTCCTGACCATGCACTGCAGATATAAGTTCCTCATAACCCTACTCTTCGTCATTTCCATCTGTAGTTCTTGGGCCTTCGGGCTATTCTGCAACAACTCTCATTGCGGCCATGATACCCTTCTGGTTCTAGTTGTGCTCCGAGTCTTGGTTTATGTTGTTTTAGCCTCCACTATTCAGTCTTAAAACTCTTTCTTTGTACTATGAGTCTTATCTCTGTAAGGGTTTTGTTGAGATTCGTAGAACTTGGATTATGGCCTGAATGTGGCTCCTTCATGTCCTTCTGTGGCCTGTCATTGCAGAGATAGGTTAATATTTACTTGCTATTGGTTTATGCACTACCCTCCTCGTAGGGTTTGAGAGTTTCGACAGAGCTGCTGAAGTTAGTGACAGTCTCTCAGTATGTCTGCTCGGCATTCCCAAATAAGGTATTTGTTTTAAATATTATTTCTATAAAGATGTTATACTGCAAAGTAGTTCTTATAGTAGGGTTAGAAATATTTTATAAAATTCGTAAATTTAACATTCTTCATTGTAAATACTTTGCAGGATCTTGAGACAGCATTTGTACTCCAGACTATAGAAAAAGTTGGTTGTCTTCGAAGGGCATCTCCAATTGGTAAGCCCTGCGTTCATCGTTTGGATTCTCGTCTTGCTTGTTACAGGGTTGTCGATTGGGGAAAATTCTGAGCTTGGAAACTTGTCCATCTCACCATTGTCTTTGCAATTTCTTTTTTTTAAAGTTAAAGTTGGTTTTTATAATGTTTACAACCCTCGCTTCATCGATGGGTAACCCTGGTCGTGAGCTAGGTAAATGTATTTGGTTTAATCCTTCATCCTGGTGGCTTGCTATGTAAACAATAGTCTATTTTAAAGACTTCTTTGAGCTCGGACTCAGTTACAATAGTACTATTTGATATTCAGTGTAAATAAGGGTTTTTCCTCCTTTCGACTATGAATAAATATTATTATTGTTTTGATATAATTCGTAATAGATTTATGTTAATGTTTAAGACTGTCCTTCAGTCATGATATAATTTATAAATGTTATTGTTTACTCAGAAAGATGAGCTAGGGTTTTCTTCGAATGAAACCCTTGTTAAAGAATTTCTTTTTATTCAATTAAGTGAGATCTATTACTTGTAAACAATTATTGTTTTGAGTTAATAATATTATTAGTGAATAATGGGATTTTCTTAATTTGTATTTATTCATATATAAGTTATGAGGTCTATGACTAGTTAGTGACATTTTATTTGTTTATGGTTGTACATAAAGATCCAAACCAATGGATTATAGCTTGGTTGCTTTTATTAGCACAAAATATTTAAAATAAAAACTGGGGTTTCAACCCTGTAGCTTTTGTTTGCAGCTATAACCTGTCGATAATTACCGAACAGTTTTTACCTAGATATGTATTTTATTTATTAGTTATTATCATATTTATTTTGTTAAATTTACTTAAACTAACAGGTTGAAATACTCCAAAATCAGCTTCTCCAACTTAGTTTAGTTTTGCTCTTTATACAGTTTAGATAAATTAGTAATACACTACTTTGCTTCATGGTATTTGTTAAACTTGGTTTAGATAATATTTTTAGTAAATATATTATATGCATAGTAGTTAGATATTCAATGGACTGAAAGAAAATAAAGTAGTTTAGCTTTAAATCCTTTCCTGGATAAGCAGTTGCTTATTAAATAATAATAAAGAAAATATATATAAATAATATAACACAGTTTACTTCTCTTGTATATTTAATTCGACTAGAAAGAATGATGTATTGTGTAACACATAACCTCTTATGTACTAGAGTATAATAATTCTTTCTACCTATAAAGAGTTATTGCTATTCTTTTCCAGCATACTTACTTAAACAAGCTGGTTAACAATAAACATAGATAAGTAGGTTATTGTAATTTTTTTTTTTTGATAATAATCTACATACATAAATAAACTACTTGCTACTGTAAAATGCATAACATTTTTAATCATTTTAGTCTCTTATCACTTTCTTCATCTAATTTAAATACTCTATCTGTGCTAGACTATAGTCTGGTCCTTCCAGACGTGGAAAAACACAGATTAGAATTATTTTCATCTATTTAGATTCATTTCTTCACTAATCCAAAAAGATTACTAACTCATAACAATTTACAACTAAATACTTAACATTCATTTAGCAGTCAGATCCACGTTTAATCATCTAACACAGTAAAAAAAAAAGATTGTAGAACTTGATTAAGCGAGACAACAACAGCGTTAGGAGGCCGTTCCTCCCTACCAAATCCTAGAGAGTGCCCAAAAAACTCTTCGTTAGGTCCCCCAAGCCTATTCCTGGCCTTTTGGCTGAGAAATAGTGGAGCAAACAAACAACAGACTAGTCCAAGGACTCGGTAAATACTCTGCACTCAGTAGTAAGATCCTTCAACTGAAAAGCTACACTAGATCACTCAGCAGTAAATCCCTCAAACTCCTTCCACAAATTCCCTTGCTATTGAATTTCTCTGAAGTACATTCACCTGAATGATCACTTCTCTAGAATGAGCCACCTCAGCTCTCTTGAATGGGAATTTTTATAAAGATTTCCTAGGTCTTTTGGGTCAATTGTCAGTAATTGAGACACCTGCTCTGATCCCACTTTCTTGGGGGATCATGACCCCAAATGTAGGGAGGTTTCCACCTGCAATAGTTGGAATGTTTGAGGATGCTAACACATGTCTGTTTGCTCTCTACCCAATCTCTTCCACCAACTTTACCAGTAAACACTCGTTTAAGAGCCCTCCTAAGCTATTGTCTCCACTTTTATTTATTTATAGTTAAAATATTCAGAATTACATTCAATATCATTGACTCTGCTAAGTCATCAATTACAACTTTAGCATAGAATTTAACATATTGTCTTTAAATAAAATCAAATAAGATAATATTATTTTTGCAAAATTGGGGCATGTGACATACACACCCGCTTAGAACATAACATCATCCTCGATGTTTTTTATTCTTCATCCTCAGAATTCCCCTGGAACAGAATTGGATATGCATATTGCACATTACTTTCCAATTCCCAGGTGGCTTCTTCTAGACTAAGGTGCTTCTGTTGCACCTTCACTTGTCCAATGGAGCGGTTCCGAAGTGTGATCTCCCTCAGCTCGAGGATACATTCTGGTTCCACCATAGAATCTCCTTCTGGTTCCACCTGTACATCATTCTAGTTAACAACATGAGTAGCATCATGATCATATTTCTTTAATACAGAAATGTGAAAATAATTATGTACTCTTAAATTTGGTGGTAATGCTAATTGATAAGCTACTTGTCCAATCCTAAACAGAATTTCAAATGGACCACAGTAAGAAGGTGTTAGTTTTGCACAACTCCCCAATCTCAAAGAGCTCTTTTTGGGCCTTACCTTGATGAACACATGTTCACCTACCTGAAACTCCTTTGGATTTCTTTTTAAGTCTACTTGACTTTTCTACCGATCCTGTGTAACTTTCAGATTACCTTGCACCTGTTTTACAATTTCTTCCATTTCCTTTAATAGTTTAGGACCTAATACCAATCTATCCACTGGATTACTCTAAGAGATAGGAGTATTACATTTCCATCCATATAAAATTTTGAAAGGACTAAATCTGGCTGATGTCTGGTAATTATTACTATAAGCAAACTCTACTAGATGCAATTAATCCTCCCATTTACCTGGCTGGTCTTTCACATACATTCTTAATAGATCTTATAGTACTTGGTTTACTCTTTCAGTTTGTCCATCTATTTGAGGATGGAAAGAAGTGCTAAAATTTAATGTAGTGTTTAATCCTTTAACAAAGACTTCCAAAAATTTCCTGTAAATTTAGGATCTCTATCAAAGATTATTACTTTCGGTATTCCATGTAATCGAAAAATCTGTTTTAGAAAAATATCAGCCATGTTTGCAGCCTTATATGTAGTTTTAATAGGTATAAAGTGAGTTTCTTTACTTAACTTATCTACTACTACCATGATAGAGTCATTTAAACTCTGATTTCTAGGCAGTCCAGTAACAAAATCGAGACTGATTATCTCCCATTTCCAGCTAGGAATGGTTAATCGCTGCAGTAATACAGCTGGGTGTTGATGTTCAGTTTTTACCTGCTAACATTCAAAACACCTAGTGATATATTCTGCTACTTCAATTTTCATATTTGGCAAAAAATATTATTTTCTTAACATGGTTATAGTCTTCTGATAGCCTGGATGACCTGAGTATGGAGTTTTATGAATTTCATCCAAAATTAACAGCATAACTTTAGGTACGTTAGGTACATACATTTTTTCTTTATACAGTAAAAATTCTTTTGCATTCAAACTGTGCCCTTTACTTAAGCTTTATGTTGGCTTTTCTTTAGTTTTAGCTTGTAAATTTTGGTAAATTTCATCTTGTTCTATTCCTGCTTTGAGCTGTTCATCCAAATCTATAGTATATGTGCTAATGGCTACTGCAAAATTCAGCCTTGCATTCCTAACCACTTATACTATGAAACGAGAACTTTATACTAAGAATGAGAACTCTATCCATAAAAACAACGAGTTTTGCATAAAAAACACCAAAAACACCACCCAAATAGAAATGTGTTGATACCAGTATACACAGTTTTTTTTTCAGGGTAAAAAATAGAGCCATGGCCTAAACATGCCATAATGTTGTTTACAAAAACTTTGAAATCAACCCCTAAATTGGAAAAACATTTTTTCTTCAAGACATAAATTACAACTTTTTTGAAACTTGCATATTAAACAAAAACAAATATTTCATAAATAATTTCACAACTCTAACCATTTAAAATCAAACAAATTATGTTGTGATTCATAATGAAATCATATATTAGACTCTACAAGAACAAATTATTCATATAAATGATCCAAAACTCCTTTAGAGTTTCAATTACGAACATCATACTAATAAAAACATCTAAAACGCTTCATGTGAAATTATTCAAACTCATCCATCGATTCTAGCACCCCATCAGAGTCTATATTTTCTGCACATGAGCGATTGGATATATATATATATATATATGTATATATATATATATATATTAATTCCTAACTCATGAACCCCCATTAGATTACATTAAAAAAAATTAAACACACCCCTACCCCTAACCCTCTAAACCCCCCAATAACACTACATTTACAAAACTTAAAACGCCACCCCCTAAATCCCCCAACAACATTATATTAAAAAAATGGCATAATGTATTGACATAATGTAATGTCATGATGTAATGTAATGTCATAATGTATTGACATGAATCCACTCATTATACAAATCACAATACCTTGTTATATTAATCCATTATTTAACAAGCTCATATTCATGTAAACACAAATAGAATTATTAAGATACTCTATTCATTATATAATGGGGTGAATGAATTATTATATGACCTATTATACTAACAATAATCATAAGCTCAAAACAAATGTATGCAATTCCCTCATACATTTGCAATTCCAACTCCAAGTGGTTACATTCTCTCCCACAAAGCACAAATAGTTAAATGGACGAAATATATCATAGGTCTTCATTGAATGATAGTTACATCATAAATTCAACAATTTGTTGACTTCAAATGTTCTATGCAACTCACAAATATCTAGGCTTCACTCCACTCTAAACGCTCCAAGAAGCTTAGGTTTTGTTTCACCAGTCTACCTATTGCATGATCAATACCAAATCGCACCAAGATTTTATGGGGTCAAAGACGAGGAGAGGAGGCAATCGAATTAAGAGGAGCAAGATCTGATGAGGCAAATTGATATACCAGTTCGTGGGAACATCTTATTAAGTTGGTATTGATCAAATGGAATTAAGACTCATATTTGATTAGTTTGTATTGATCAAATGGAATTAAGACTCATATTTTTGATATTATGTATAAGCATTTTTTCAGCAGTTTGTATTGATCAAATGGACACTTATTTATTTTGATAGTGGATCATCGCAAAATGTAATTTGTATCTAGTATATAAAATTATGATTTTTTTCTATGGAAAAAAAATAAAATTGTAAAATAATAAATTATTAGAAAGTTTTTATAATCTCAAGATTTTCTAGATTTTCACTAAGAATTTAACCACTTTAAACAAAACTGAAGTAAACAAAGAGGCTTGTAATTTTGGTTTGATCTTTTTTAAGTCTTTCTAATAACTTGAGTAGAATTGATGTTTCATTCTCTTTTATGTTATTTTTTTATAAAATTTAATGACATATAGTTTATTTTTTTTAAGTGTAAAAATTTGAGCAAAGGTTTGCATCTTTATAAACTTTATTCATGTAGAAAAAATACTGAATTAAGATCAATTTTGTTGACATAGTTATAAAGTAATATTTGTCATTCTAAATATTATATTTAGTCATTAATTATGTTTAAATTTCAAAATATTGATATTTAGTTAAAAAATACTAATTTAAACTAATTAAAAATAATTACTTATCAAATAATTAATTAAACATAACCAAACTTAAATGAATTAAAAATAATATTCAACTTAAATTTGATTATATATAATCTCTTAAAAACAACAAAACTTTATACTATTATATAATCCCTTAAAAACAATAAAGCTTTATGCTATATCGTGGAGGAGGAAGAAGGAGGTTTTCTTTGGAATAAAGATATACATGAGGAAAATAAGGAGGACGGTTTGGGTTTCCTTACCTAAAATTCACATTTTTTTTATATTCAAGAATTCAACTGTTCATTTCTATTGTGTACAGGCCTTGATTGTGGAGCCTATGCAGGGTGGAAATTGTCGAAGACCCACTTTTATAGTATTGCTCATACAACATGGTTGCAATGGAATTAGTCCATATTTCCCTCAACTTAGCACCATGAAGATTGCAGTCTATTACATCGTCTTGTCTCTCCAACTTGCACAGTAAACTATTCTCATGGATAGTTGTTGCTTGACGGTTACAATAGACACTGACAATGGAGTTTTGTATTACTGGCAATTTGTATATATTGGTTGCAAAGGAAAAGGAATGGTGGAGTGAATGCATTTTTTATTTTTAGAGCTCTGAATACTTGGGCAATTGAAGAGTCAGAATAAAGGTATAAGGGCATATCAAATTTAAGATATTCTTTAGAAATGGAAGATGCAAGTGTCTTCTAGATTTGATTTATTTTTTCACTTTTGTTTTTGCTTCGATAATGGGTATCAGGTTTAATAATGATATCATCATTTAAAGTATCGCTAAACATTGACAGAGATGTCTCAAATACGTGGCTTCCTTTACCATCGAGTCGTATTATGTTTTTCAGTAGATAAAGAGCAGGTTCATCAATTGTAAGGTGTTGTTGGACGGGGAAGAATAAATATATGTATGTTTTATTCACCTATAACTGAGAAAATAAAAATGGATCAGAAAACAAGGTTCGTAAATGGGTGAAATTGAGGAGTGTCATATTTGTTATGGTAGCAATGTTATTTTCTTGTTATAAAAATAAAATAAAGATAAGTAAGAAAAATAATTAGAATCGAATAACTATTGTTTTAAGTGAAGCAAATTATCACCTATAGTTTTGAAATAATTCCCATTTTCACCATCTATAATAAAAAGAAGTCTAGTTGTTTGTTATTTTATTGGAAATCTACAGTAATGAATGCAACTAACCCAACAACAGCCTTCATCCAATGAAATCATGTGGTTCATGGTCATGTCTAGTGGCAGGAAACACATTTTGAAAACTCAATCATGTGGTTGATGGTCATGTCTAGTGGCTCTTTGGTGGCCAAAGGAGTGGCGCTCCCCTACAACGGCGGAGGAGCAAGAAGGAGGTTTTCTTTGGAATAAAAGATATACATGAGGACAATAAGGAGGACATTTTGGGTTTCCTTACCTAAAGTTCACATATTTTTTATACTCAAGAATTCAACTATTCATTTCTATTGTGTACAGGCCTTGATTGTGGAACCTATGCAGGGTGGAAATTGTCGAATACCCACTTTTATAATATTGCTCATACAACATGGTTGCAATGGAATTAGTCCATATTTCCCTCAACTCAGCACCATGAAGATTTCATGGACACCAACCAATTGATGAACCTGCTCTTTATCCACTGAAAAACATAATACGACTCGGTGGTAAAGGAAGCCACGTATTTGAGACGTCTCTGTCAATGTTTAGCGATACCTGAAATGATGATATCATTATTAAACCTGATACCCATTATCTAAGCAAAAACAAAAGTGAAAAAAGAAATCAAATCTACAAGACACTTGCATATTCCATTTCTAAATAATATCTTAAATTTGATATGCCCTTATACCTTTCTTCTGACTCTTCAATTTCCCAAGTATTCAGAGCTCTAAAAATCAGAAATGCATTCACTCCACCATTCCTTTTCCTTTGCAACCAATATATACAAATTTCCAGTAATACAAAACTCCATTGTCGATGTCTATTGTAACCGTCAAGCAACAACTATCCATGAGAATAGTTTACTGTGCAAGTTGGAGAGATGAGACGATGTAATAGATTGCAATCTTCATGGTGATGAGATGAGGGAAATATGGAATAATTCCATTGCAACCATGTTGTATGAGCAATACTCTAAAAGTGGGTCTTCGGCAATTTCCACCCTGCATAGGCTCCACAATCAAGGCCTGTACACAATAGAAATGAACAGTTGAATTCTTGAGTATAAAAAATATGTGAACTTTAGGTAAGGAAACCCAAACCGTCCTCCTTATTGTCTTAGTACTTGATATCTAAGTCTCTTTCATTTTATACGGATCCGCCACTGCATACCTGCATTCACTATAATACCCTATATTGCTTGGCTAGCCGGGTTCAAATTAGCATACTTTTCTCAGCCAGAAGACATGCATGGTTGTAGTTCCTATGCATCGCATGTATATATTTTATTCCAAAGAAAACCTCCTTCTTCCTCCTCCATTGTCGCAGGGGAGCGCCGCTCCTTTGGCCACCAAAGAGCCACTCTTCACTGGCGGCATGATTCTGAGAATCACACCGCTAGTGAAGAGCGGTTCTTTGGTGGCCAAAGGAGCAGCACTCCCCTACGACGGCGGAGGAGGAATAAGGAGGTTTTTTTTGGAATAAAAGATGTACATGAGGACAATAAGGAGGATGGTTTGGGTTTCCTTACCTAAAGTTCACATATTTTTTATACTCAAGAATTCAACTGTTCATTTCTATTGTGTACAGGCCTTAATTGTGGAGCCATGTAGGGTGGAAATTGTTGAAGACCCACTTTTATAGTATTGATCATACAACATGGTTGCAATGGAATTAGTCCATATTTCCCTCAACTCAGCACCATGAATATTGCAGTCTATTACATCATCTCGTCTCTCCAACTTGCATAGTAAACTATTCTCATGGATAGTTGTTGCTTGATAGTTACAATAGACACCGACAATGGAGTTTTGTATTACTAGGAATTGGTATATATTGGTTGCAAAGGAAAAGGAATGGTGGAGTGAATGCATTTCTGATTTTTAGAGCTCTGAATACTTAGGCAATTGAAGAGTCAGAAGAAAGGTATAAGGGCATATCAAATTTAATATATTCTTGTAGATTTGATTTATTTTTTCACTTTTATTTTTGCTTCGATAATGGGTATCAGGTTTAATAATGATATCATCATTTAAAGTATCACTAAACATTGATAAAGATGTCTCAAATATGTGGCTTCCTTTACCACCGAGTTGTATTATGTTTTTCAGTAGATAAAGAGCAGGTTCATCAATTGTAAGGTGTTGTTGGACGGGGAAGAATAAATATCTGTATTTTTTATTCACCTATAACTGAGACAATAAAAATGGATCAGAAAACAAGGTTCGTAAATGGGTGAAATTGAGGATTGTCATATTTGTTATGGTAGCAATGTTATTTTCTTGTTATAAAAATAAAATAAAGATAAGTAAGAAAAATAATTAGAATCGAATAACTATTGTTTTAAGTGAAGCAAATTATCACCTATAGTTTTGAAATCATTCCCATTTTCACCATCTGTAATAAAAATAAGTCTAGTTGTTTGTTTTTTTATTGGAAATCTACAGGAATGAATGTAACTAACCCGACAACAGCCTTCATCCAATGAAATCATGTGGTTGATGGTCATGTCTAGTGGCAGGAAACACATTTTGAAAACTCAATCATGTGGTTGATGGTCATGTCTAGTGGCTCTTTGAAAACTCAATCATGTGGTTGATGGTCATGTATTTTTTTTCCACGAATCTTTATTAATATGATATATTATACTTTGTTCAAGATTTAACACCATTTAATCTCATCCTCCGTGAGAAGTGAGAAGTCCAGTAATATCATTGAACCACAAAATAATAATATTGATTTGTTTCCATTTAAAAAGTGATATTTGTATTTTTAAGTGAGTAAAATTGAAATACATCATTGCATTCTTCAAGTGTATATTATACTAAGTAATCACTCTCTTTTTAGTGTAACTTTCTATCTTTACATCATTTAAAATTAAATTTTTGAGTTCTTTTTTGTTTTATTACAAAAGACAATACTGTTCATAAATATCTTATAGTAAAAATAATATGCAATCAGTTAATTGATTTGAAGAGGCCCATTCTACAACCTAGTAGGGGAGAGATGTGTAACTCCTTCCTTGCCCATCCTAGAGTTAACAAGTGTACTTTAATTTTTTTATTATTAAAAATAACATGTAGACTCAAATTAAATTTAAATTATTTAGAAATGCATATATATATAAACTAAAACCATAAACATTGCATGACACACTTCCTTGACATATCCACTCTAAAAAAGGGGCTTGCACCTCTAGAGATTTGATCCCTTTCGGTGCTTGTAGATCCCCTTTTAGATGGATGGATCTGTGCCAGTTTTAATATAATGTTTTCTGGGGTGTAGTTAGGTAGGGTAATTGTTTTTTAAATTGTGTTTAATACAATGATTTTCTGGGGGTTAATTTTTTTTTTAAATGTAATGACGAGGGAGGGTTTAGGGAATTAGGAGGTTCATGTACATTTTGATATATTACATATGGAAACATATTTCAAGTTTTCTTGTTTTTTTTATTATTCATTATTTTTTTTAAAGTATGCTTCTTTATGCTATTTGGCTTAATTATTTTTTTGTTTTTAGTGATTAGGTACAACAATATCATGCTCCTTACAAAAAGGAATAAATTTCATATCCATTGATAATATCCACTACATGCAATTACATCAAGCAAAAAATTAATTATATTCAAGTTCTTTCGATGAATTGCAAGAATTCAAAGGAAAGTTTAGTGAAACACTTGTGGGGAAGGTGTCTAAAGAGCCTCAACCACCATTAAGAGGGGTGTTTGGAAATGATCACTTTGGGCATCTTGCAGACATAGAAGACCAAATGGAAGAGGACATTGATGTCCCTCAAGAAATCTAAGCTCCAGAAAATCCCAATTTCAATGAAGAATTTGGCCTCCATGATATTGTTTATTAGTTTAATGTCTTGAAGAAAATGTTAAATTTGACAACTGTTTGATAAGATATATTAATACTATTTTGAATTTCAAACTTTATTTTAGAAATAAAATTTCTATATATAATGTTTTTAGTATGTTATTTACAAATATATGGCATAGTTTTTCTTGAATTTATGTGAATCATAACATTTTGGAATATAGTATGAAATAATATCATTTTTATACAAAACATCTATGAAAATCCATTAAAAATGGTTGTAAATGTCTTTATTTTCCATAATTTGTTAGAATTTTGTCAATAAAAAAGGCTTAATGTTCCTATAAAAATGTCTCATTTTAAAGAAAAAATTGCAAAATGTATATGTTTTTCAATATACTTGCTTCTAAACAGATGTTATTTTGTTAAATGTCTAAAAAACACACTTGAAAATAAAAAGTAATAATTTTTTATGACAAAGATGATTCAAAGGCCCAAAAAAATGCCTTGAAATGAAAATGTGTGATACTGGTATCAACCCTTTTTTAAATGGAGGTAAAAATAGCTACTAAAATTAGGAGAGAGAAAAATGAGAACTGTGTCGAGTTCTCGTTTCATAGTATAAGTGATTTCCTATTTAATGTATTAGCAACTTTATTTTCTTTACCTTTTATGTACTGAATTTCAAAATCATACTCACTTAAGAAAGCTAGCCACCCAACATGTCTGGTATTTAGATTAGACTGATCTAGTAGATACTTCAATCCTTTATTATCAGTCATTAAAATAAATTTTCTGCCAATTAGGTGATGTCACCACATCTTTAGAGCATGTATAACAGCTGCTAATTCCAGATCGTATGTTGCATAATTATTTTCATAAATTTTTAATTTTATAGACTCATAGGCAATAACATGCCCTTCTTGAGTCAGAACACCGCCTAATCCATCATTGCAAGTGTCAGTGCACACGACAAATTCTTTATTAGGATCAACGATTCTTAAAATAGGTGCACTGGTTAATAAAGTTTTTAAATTTTTAAAGCTTTCTTCACATTTCTAGTTCCAATCAAAATTTTTTCCTTTCTTCTGCAAAGAAGTTATCATGGATTCACGATCTTCGAAAAATCTTCAATGAAGCTTCGGTAATACTCGGTAATGCCCATGAAAGATCGAACATCCATTACATCCTTAGGAATTGGCCAATATTCGATTTCCCTTATCTTTTCAGGATCTACTGAAATCCCTTACTTGGTCACCACATGACCTAAGTACTGAATCTTATCCTTGAAGAAATCACATTTACTAAAGTTTGTGAAGAGTTGATGATCTTGTAACTCCTACAAAACAATCTTTAAATGTTCTTTGTGTTCTTCTTCAGTTTTTGAATAGATTAAAATGTCGTCAATAAACACGACTACAAATTTATCTAGATACTTATGCATAACGTTGTTCATTAAGCACATGAAAATAACTAGGGCATTAGTAAGCCCGAATGGCATGATGATAAACTCGTAATGGCCATACCGAGTTCTAAAAGCTGACTTAAAGATGTCTTCATCTTTACTCCTAACTTGATGATATCCAGACCTTAAATCTATTTTTGAAAACACCGTGGCTCCACGTAGTCGATCAAACAGATCATCTATGTGGGGCAACGGATATCGATTTTTAATGGTCATCTTATTCAATTGACGGTAATCTATGCAAAGTCGCATAGTTCTGTCATTTTTCTTAATGAAGATGACAGGTGCCCCCTAAGGAGACACACTAGGTTGAATATATTTTTTATCAATTAGTTCTTTTAATTGGGATTTTAATTCATTAAGTTCAAGTATGTTCATTTGATAAGGGGCCTTTGAGCTAGGTACGGCACCAGGTACAATTTCAATGGTGAAATCCAATTCCCTTTTCGGAGGTAGTCCCAAAATTTCTTCAGGGAATACATCAACATATTCTATTAAGACTGGTATGTCTTCTAGTTTTAACTTATCTGTCTTAATTAGACTCTCCTCATCAGTTATTGTTACTGCATAAGCTTTACATCCCTTCCTAATACCTCTCTTAACCTGTAGAGTAGAAATCTTCCTTATGGTGGTTTTTCTAGGGATTCCTTTTACACTTACTGGTTTTCCATCACTATTTAAACATGTGAAGGTTTTATCATAACAATTTAGAATTACCCTATGTTGTTCTAACCAGTCCATGCCAATCATCAAATCATAAGAACCAAGAGGCAATACATTAAGCTTTACAATAGTTTCAAAATGATCCATAACTACTTCACATTCCTTTACAAAACAAGTTACCTTTCTTTTAGCACCAGTGGCTAATTGAACCAACCAAGAATTCTCAAATTTTTCAACAAGTAACTTACATGTTTCTACCATTTTAGGTGCAATATAACTGATACTAGCTCCTGGATCAATCAAAATAGTTACAGGGGTTTGATTTATCATACCTTCTACTTCCACCATGGAATTTTGATATTCTGCTTGTCGATTCTCCAAGGCTGCATTGATTCTGGGCATGGTCCCCAACACTCATCTCCTCCTATATGGTATAAATATTACTGACAATCTTTTTCCGATTAGGACAAACTGAATCATAGTGTGGGCCATTACAATCCAAGCACTTTATAGGTTCTTGGTATAATTACCATTGTTATTAGCAAATTCTTTACCCTTGGAATTATTCTGATTGTTTGGTGGATTATTCTTATTTCCTTGGAAATTCTTGTTAGGATAATTTCTGGCCTTGTTGTTCTTAGAATTTCTGTTGGGCACAAAATCTTTCTTCTTTTGATCATATTGGTGATTATTTTTCTTGGCCTTCCAGTTGGCCATGCTTTCCTTCTTCTGATTCTGTTCAAAACAGAAGTTATCTTTCCTCATAGCTTCCTCTAAAGTCTTTGGATTTTCATATTCAATCCTATCCTTAATATGATAAGGTAGACAGCTAAGGAATCGCTATACCTTTGGTTTCTCATCTACAAGGTATGGCACATACCTAAGTAGACTTAAAAATTTGTTGTTGAGATCTTTCATTGTCATTGATCCTAATTTAAGCTCATAAAATTCTTTTGCTCTCTCTTCATAATATTACTCAGACATAAATTTCTTTTTAAAGTACCTCTTGAAGGTACTCCAATTTACATTCTTCTCTTTAATTTCTTTAACTCTCTTCAAGTCCTGCCACCAAATGTCAGCCTTTCCTAAGAGATTGTAGATAGCCATTCTAGCCTTTAACTAGATAGAATAGTTATATATTTGGAAGTACGTTTTCATCCCAGATAACCAGGATTCCGCTTCCTCTCCCTTCTCATCCTCTCCATTGAATGTTGGTGGTTTTATTTTTTTGAATTCCCTAGAAATTTCCTCATAAGGTTTGTATTTCCTCTTTTTAGTGTAATGATTATCATCACTACTATCACTAGTAGAATGAAAATTTCGTTGTTCACCAAACACCTCAGAAGATGAACTGCTTTCATCTTTAGTATGTTTCGACTTTTTGGATTTACGTTGATGACTTATGTCTTCTGATTCAAATTTTCTACCCCTACCCTCAGTTTGAAACATTTCTATTAGGATTTGATTTAGCTCTTCCTGATCCCTTAGAATCCTTTCATTCTCTCGTTTTACAGATTCCATCTCAGTTTTTAGATCTTTTACGATTTGTAACAGTTCTGAGGAATTGGTAGTTAAATCCTATAGTATAGGATCTCTTGCTCAGTTTCTTGGTTCAGTAACTAGAGATTCCTCCTTTGCATATTCTTCCAGCCTTTCCATACCTATTTTTTAAACTTCAGAAAACAATTTCTCTGATTGAATATGATTTAAAAGAAAATACATCAGCATAATAATTCAATTCATTGTTTCATAAAAGCTAGTTGGGTTTAACCAAGGCCTAGTGTTTGAACCTTGTGCTCTGATACCACATGTCAAAACCCCAAATTTTCACAAAAAATTAAAATTTTTAAGATAATATAAAATGTTGAATCTACGATTTACTAATAGCTAACAGTTAGCAGTAAAAGAAATAGTCAAATGATTAGTATTACATAATCTAAAATCACATTAAATAAACAGTTTTCTTTTGTAACTTGCGTAAGATTTACTTGCGTATTATTTTATTTCAGTTTACTGATGATTTTTCTTTGACAAGTAGGTGGAATCTAAAACTTGAAACCTGGGCTTACTTAGCATTTATGCTAACGCAGAAAGATTATTGGTTATTATAGGTTTACAAGTATGTTTGAACGAGCAACGTTTTTAATTTCATTAAGTATCCAAAAGTGTTTCTATTTGCAAATAATAAGCTTAGTAAATAAGATGCTAAATTCCAAGCAACTTCAATGAGGTAATGTAGTTTACTTGCTTCAGTTTTTCTTGTAAATGTAGTTCAAATAAATGAGTTTCTTTCTATATCAACGTAGTGATAGTAAGGATAGTTACTGTGACTCAAAACTTGTAATCTTACTTGCATATTAGCTTCTACTTTGATATGCCTATCTTGTAATGTTATACTTAATGTACTAAAGGTCATTGTACATTATCACTCTTCTTACTTGAATATCAAGTTGATCAAATTTTATCTTCTGTAGGGAAACTTACAGCCTGTAACCTTTTGACATTATAAGTTGATTTGTGTAAAAACAATAGTGTCTTTTCGCATGAAAACACTATTCGTCTATACTTCTTAAATCTATGTCAATCCATGTGGTTCTATTGATTATAGACTCAAGTAGGATCATTCCATCTTATTATTCTATAATACTTTTCTTGAATCAAGTTACTGTCTACAAACAGTTTCTAAGTTGATATTTTCTATAAGTATCAACCTTCTATCCTATGCTAAGCTCCAGTTATTTTGTATAAGCATAAAATCATTCTACTAATTATATAGACATGATAAATTTACCAGCAAATGCCATGTTGGGAAACAACCATTGACTATTAAAGTCTAATCCCAAATGGACTATGTAAAAGAGTTCAATATATATTCTTTTACCATACTAGCCATCTTTATCGTTTATTTCCAATCGAATGTTGGTTTTACAAGGATTAAAAACAGATATATATTATTATGTTTATAAACATTCAATTCTATCATTAGATCTAAGCTTCTAAACACGCCTAAACAGCATTGATCTTGTAAAGAATATATGACTCCACTCTTCATTATACTATCCAATTTATAGATTGTCACCACTTAAGTTATTGGTTTTAAAAAGATTAAAAAGAAATGTGCATACTTTATACTAACATTAAAATGCTAGCATACAAGCTTACCATAGTTGAAAGGTTCTATCTTGCCAGTCTTCAAAATAAACCAAGGTTACGTGTGACACCTTTTTGTTATGTCAACGTTAACTTTACGTTGTAATTCCAATTCCAATGATGAGCTATCAACCCTATAATAAGAATTACATACGATACAAGACATATATTATAGTTTTATGCATTGTAAGATAAAAATCATTGTTTAAATTATTGGGATTATTTGCATTGCAGGCAACGATGGAACTCGACCCACTCATTGTTTGTTTTTTCAAGTGGGCATGTGGACTTCTCCTGACCATGCACTACAGATATAAGTTCCTCGTAACCCTACTCTTCGTCATTTCCCTCCGTAGTTCTCGAGCCTTCGGGATGTTCTGCAACAACTCTCATTGCGGCCATGATACCCTTCTGGTTCTAGTTGTGCTCCGAGTCTTGGTTTAAGTTGTTTCAGCCTCCACTATTCGGTCTTAAAACTATTTCTTTGTATTGTGAGTCTTATCTTTGTAAGGGTTTTGTTGAGATTCGTAGCACTTGGCTTATGGCCTGAATGTGGCTCCTTCTTGTCCTTTCGTGGCCTGTCATTGCAAAGATAGGTTAAGATTTACTTGTTGTTGGTATATGCACTACCCTCGTCGTAGGGTTTGAGAGTTTCGATAGAGCTGCTGAAGTTAGTGACAGTCTCTCAGTCGGTCTGCTTAGCATTTCCAAATAAGGTATTTGTTTTAAATATTATTTCTATAAAGAAGTTATACTCCAAAGTAGTTCTTATAGTAGGGTTAGAAAACTTTTATAGAATTCATAAATTTAACATTCTGCATTGTAAATACTTTGCAGGATCTTGAGACAACATTTGTACTCCGGACTGTAGCAAAAGCTGGCTGTCTTCGAAGGGCATCTCCAATTGGTAAGCCCTATGTTCATAGTTTGGGTTCTCACCTTACTTGTTACAGGGTTGTCGATTGGGGCAACCTTTGAGCTTAGACACTTGTCTAGCTCACCATTGTCTTTGCAATTTATTTTTTTTAAGTTAAAGTTGGTTTTTATAATGTTAACAACCCTCACTTCGTGGATGGGTAACCCTGGTCGTGATCTAGGTAAATGTATTTGGTTTAATCCTTCAACATGGTGGATTTATATGTAAACAATAGTCTATTTTAAATACTTCTTCGAGATCGGACTCGGTACAGTAGTACTATTTGATATTCGGTGTAAATAAGGTTTTTTCCCCTTTTCGACTATGAATAAATATTATTACTGTTTTGCTATAATTCATAATATATTTATGTTAATGTTTAAGACTGTCCTTCAGTCATATTATAATTTATAAATGTTATTGTTTACTCAGAAATATGAGCTAGGTTTTTTTTGAATGAAACCCTTGCTAAAGAATTTCTTTTTATTCAATTAAGTGAGCTCTGTTACTTGTAAACAATTATTGTTTTGAGTTAATAATATTATCAGTGAATAATGGGATTTTCTTAATTTGTATTTATTCGTATATAAGTTATGAGGTTTGTGACTAGTCAGTGACAATTTATTTGTTTATGGTTGTACATAAAGATCCAAACCAATGGATTATAGCTTGGTTGCTTTTATTAGCACAAAATATTTAAAATAAAAACTAGGGTTTCAACCCTATAGATTTTGTTTACAACTATAACCTGTCAATAATTACCGAACAATTTTTACCTAGATCTGTATTTTATTTATTAGTTATTATCATATTTCTTTTGTTAAATTTACTTAAATTAACAGGTTGAAATACTCCAAAATCAGCTGCTGCAACTTAGTTTAGTTTTGCTCTTTATACATTTTAGATAAATTAGTAATACACTACTTTGCTTCATAGTATTTGTTAAACTTGGTTTAGATAATATTTTTAATAAATAGATTATATGCATAGTAGTTAGATATTCAATGGACTAAAAGTAAATAAAGCAGTTTAACTTTAAATCCTTTACTGCATAAGCAGCTGGTTATTAAATAATCATAAAGAAAATATATATAAATAATATAACACAGTTTACTTCTCCTACATATTTAATTCGACTAGAAAGAATGCTATACTGTGTAACACATAACCTCTTATCTACTAGAGTATAATAATTTTTTCTACCTGTAAAGAGTTATTACTATTCTTTCCCATCATACTTACTTAAACAAGCTGGTTAACAATAAACATAGATAAGCAGGTTATTGTATTTTTTATTATTATAATAATCTACATACATAAATAAACTACTTGCTACTGTAAAATACATAACATTTCTAATAATTTCAGTCTCTTATCACCTTCTTCATCTAATTTAAATACTCTGTCTATGCTGGACTACGGCCTGGTCCTTCCAGACGTGGAAAAACACAGATTAGAATTATTTTCATCTATTCAAATTCATTTCTTCACTAATCCAAAAAGATTACTAACTCATAACAATTTACAACTAAATACTTAACATTCATTTAGCAGTCAGATCCATGTTTAATCATGTAACACAGTAAAACAAAAGGATTGTAGAACCTGATTAAGCTAGACAACAACAGCATTAGGAGGCTGTTCCTCCCTACCAACTCCTAGAGAGCACCCAAACAATGCTTCCTCAGGACCCTCGAGCATGTTCCTGGTCTTTTGGTTGAGAATTGGTGGAGCAAGAAAACAATAGACTAGTCCAAGGACTCAGTAAATATTCTGCACTCAGCAGTAAGATCCTTCAACTGAAAAGCTGCACTAGATCACTCAACAGTAAATCCCTCAAACTTCTTCCACAAATTCCCTTGCCATTGAACTTCTCTGAAGTACATTCACCTGAATGATCACTTCTCTAGAATGAGCCGCCTCAGCTCTCTTTAATGGGCATTTTTATAAATATTACCTAGGACTTTTGGGTTAGTTGTCATTAATTGAGCCACTTGCTCTGATCCCACTTTCTTTGGGGATCATTGCCCCAAATGTAGGGAGGTTGCCACCTGCAACAGTTGGAAGTGTTTGAGGATGTTGCCACATGTCTGTTTTCTCTCCACCCAGTATCCTCCACCAACTTGACCAGTAAACACTCTTTTAACAGCTCTCCTAAGTTGTTGTCTCCACTTTTATTTATTTATAATTAAAATATTCAGAATTACATTCAATATCCTTGGCTCTGCTGAGTCATCAATTACAACTTTAGCGTAAATTTTAACATATTGTCTTTAAATAAAATCAAATAAGATAATATTATTTTTGCAAAATCGGGGCATGTGACATTGTCCCAAATACAATTGCCTTACATCATTCATAGACAAAATAATCAATGCTTGCACTAGCCATGAGGTTCTCTCCTTTATGGCTGGTTTCTCTGCCTATAACCATATCCAAATTAATCCTAAAGACTAGTACAAGACTATGTTTACCACTCCTTGTGGGACATTTTCATATAAGGTCATGCCCTTTGGGTTTCAAAATGCTAGCACCACCTTCCAGCGAGCCATGTCATATTTTTTCATGACTTGGTTTCTATTCTTCTTGCATACCTCGATGATCTAACCACTCGTTTTAAATAGTAGTCAAAAAACTTGGAGGATTTGTGTAAATTTTTCCTTCAATTTCGCAAATAGAATATCCACATGAGCCCTATTAAGTGTGTATTTTGCGTTCTTGCTAGCCGCCTGCTGGGATTCATCATCTCAAAGCAGGGTATCACTATTGGCTCATTGAAGGTTCAAGCCATTCTTTAATTACCTCCACCCAAAACTTTGCACCAATTATATAGTCTTCAAGGCAAGGCCAATTTATTGCACCATTTTGTTCCTGACTATGCTATGTGTGCTCATGGGATGGTTATCATCCTTGATAGCTAATTATTGAGCTTGAAGTTGCTTGAAACCTGACCTTGGGATACTTTGTGGGTTGATCATTTGAGGGAGTGATCACACATCGTGTCTATATATGTAATAACACTATATTTGGTATGGAAGAATACTGGAATAAAACTAGATTCACTGTTCATTGTCTTTCAATCATTATTTTTAGGTAAGGTCTCTTTTTCAATTAACTAACTAAAATACACGCATTGCTGGCAAAGGGTTATAGGCATTTTTTTGTCGTATAGGGTTAGGCATATATCTGTGGAACCAATATAACATAATACGTAAACCAGTCGATATAAAACATGTTATTGTTGTTTACATTGATTCAACATGAGAGGGAAGCAATAGAGTTCAATATTGAGGAGATGAGTCCAATTGATGAGGGATTTGGAAGAGTGGATGATGGAGGAGTCTTATGACTTCTTATGTCTTAGGATTATTCCGTGAGTGTCAACTAGGAGTCTTCTTATTGACCATTTTACAACAATCCACATTTAGCTATGATACAACGAATTAGATGCCACCAAGTTCACACCCTGTCCCTTTGCTTCCTGGTCCCATTACTTGATGGCCCTCTCCACACAATGAGGCATAAACATGAACTCTAGTGTCTAAACCTCTTCTAGATTGATGCGACCATCTGATAGCCATATTATCATGGTGCAAAAGTGTCGATCTAGTTAAAACTGATACTGTCAACCATGTGTATCAATAATGGCAGTGGGGATCCTAGTGGTTTCCACAATGATTTAAGACATAGCCTGGTAATAGCTTTAAAACATAGTCTAAATATAATCTTATGTCATCCTATCTGATTATTAGGATAGAGCTCCATACCTAGCCACAACAAACTTGGCCTTCGGGTCTGACTGTGGAATTTGAAGACTTCCAGGCTCTCCCCACTATGAAAACATGAGCAACAGCAAGAAACTCCCATTGCAGAAGTCATATTTTAAATCCTGCACATCTAACGCATTCTACAGGATCTCATTAGTAAGGTACCAGACCCAATTCAGTTTCAACTCCACCACATAGACACGTTAGCCACAGGATCTCATATATAATATTCCTTCCCTTCCATCTTAACACCTTATTCTAGGCATAGATCCATCTATTCCTTTGTAGTAGCCCCATCCTTTAATGCTTTAACTTTTGCAAAGAATGTGTCAGTGGAATCCTCCCACTCTTGCGGTAAACCAGTGATGGCATGGATGGTTTTTTCATTAATAGGAATCTTCTAGTAAAGCCATAACCCCAATGTGAGTCCACAACAGCAACAGCAACAATGTCACACACTCCCTTACTGCCAATAAATTTCCAAAACATAGGACATTTACCATGGTAGTAATCTTATATTTTGACAAGGGATTTAATAATGGAAAAAGCTTGGTCCATCCCTCCCTTAGTTCCAAGTATTGCTTACAAAAGAATTAAGAGAACAAAATCTAGTTGTGGATATCGTAATCCACCAACTGCACTTTCTCCACACAGCCTTTTAAGTTTTCCTCTTTTTCTCACATGCATCCGTGGGTAATTTCTCTCGTCCAGGGAAACCGAGTTTTGCACCTCCATGATGGGGGGTATTATCCCATCTGAGATTTTCCTTCCATGGAAAATTACCCATGTACCCCTTCCTAAAACTAGTACTTTTCATGGAATCATTCTCCTTATGCTCCAATACTATTAGATACCAGAATCCACCTTCAACCATTCCTCTTTACCACCGATGGATCCCTGCTTAAACGCTGAATGTTTTTACAATCCTTGAATCCTATTTTTTATACTGTTCATCCTTCCCGAGCTCTCAAACTCTTACTTAGATAGGATTTACTTTGAAACTTCTGTAGTGCATTCAAATGATATGATTTCTTTCCAAAACATCACTCAAAAGTTGTGCTTTAATTAATTTCACCAGGATCAACACTACAGAAAAGGTGCACCATTCCACCTATCTTACCTAAATCCACAACAAATCCTATCTAGATCTGTCATTAATGTAGGTTAATACATTCCTCTTGCAACTAATTTTTGGACAATAAATTTATTTACCAGGATTGGGTGTGGATTTTTACAGCATTAAAAGCATTTCAATCCCACTCTGACAGCACATGTACTCACCTTAATGGTGACAAGACTTGACTCTTTTATAAACTAGAATATCCCATGTATGGCTTTCTGACAGAGTATTAATGAGTTCCATTCCAAACCTCTTATATCCCCTGAGGTGATAGGTCAATTAAAGTCATTTTTGCGAAAGCATGGAAACAAAGGGTTCCATAATTGGTCACTCAACCTCTCATCATTGCAGAAAGAAATGTAGTTAAGAGCAGGGGGAAGGGACAGATAGACGAATACCTCTATTCAAGATCGAATGCCATCTCATTCTAAGGGCAAACAAGAATTCGAGATAACACTATCCACCTGGTCTCTTTAGTTGGCACGTATGTGGTCAAGAGAAGAGATTCGAACGAACAGAATAGGAATCCTATTCAAGTTGGTTTCATAATGGTTCCCAAATTGAACTACACAGGCCTTATTATTAGAAACGTTTAAATTAATTAGGTCGCAAATATTTAATGGTCAGATCTCTAATGGCCATGTACCAAAAGTAGGATCAAGGTAGATATTATATGGTATAAAAAATCCTCCATGTGTACACTTTTTTGGAACAAGGTCAACGTAGCACATGGTGCATATCTGGATATGAAACTAGTACAGGGGCTGCTACGACTGCTAATGATGTTTCCTATGTCGTTGTTTCTTATGGAACTGCTTCAACAACTAGCTATGATGCTACTTATACTAATGGTGGTTCTGGCTTAATGGATTATATTAGTTTTGTAGCTTCGGTTCTTGTAAGGTGTCAATCCTGTAGGGTCTGCTCCTGCTACTGGTCTTATTACTGGTCCCGCTATTGGATCCACTGCTGTTGCTGGATATGCCTCTGGATCTTCAGCTCGTTCTCAAAAATAATAATTTTGATTGCTAACACGGTATACACATCCTATCTGAGGAAGGAAAGTATCGATAGTTCCAGTTCACTCTGCACTTGGTTTCTCTTGTTTGAAAGGGGTATGAAAACGACTAATCACACATTAATAGTATTTATTAGTTAGTCAGGAAAACATCTCAGGGTGAATAAGTTTAATTACTACAATACCTGTAAATGCTTCCTTGCTACTTAGGTACACCTTTGGTTGGTTATGCGTCGTGGGGTTTGCGACTGTAACTCCAAGAACAACAATAAATATATATTGGGTAATATATTTAATTGAAAGCACACTATTTTGTTGATAAGTAGTTGGAATTTCAACTACTAAAACTAGCATTGTCGTAAGAGATAAGATATACTATAATGCTTGGTAGCTTCCCCCCCGTAGTTAGTTATTTTATGGAATTACAAATGGTTTGAGAAATAGCTATACATATTGGGGAAATATATAACCTTCGCTACTGAACCAGGGAAGGCACTCAAAACCAAGTAAGGGACTTGCTTTGATATTGAGCCTACCTGATATTGAACCTACCATTGATACTGAACTAGGTAAGGGACTTGTGATACTGAACCTACCATTGATACTTAACTAGGTAAGGGACTTGTGATACTGAGCGTACCTAAACCTGGGAGACTAATCTAGTAGGGAGCATAACATATAGGGAAATACCTTATCTATGTCTATCCTTTGTCCTTATAGCTTCCTTTCATTCAAGAAGTGATGTATTCCTTAAATATCCTCTCATATGGGAACTAAGGTATCTATAAAGAAGCTCACTTAACGTAAATAAGCTAACTTTTTTCCAATAGTTCCTTGCCCCACTATCCTGACTAATGACTCGATAAGTATGTATAAAGATACTCACTTTTTTTAGCAATGTTTCTTGTTCCTTAAGTTATATATATCTTGTCTTTATCTCGTTTCTAAGGCCAACAGATCTCCTTTATTTTAAGGTTTTCCTTAACGGAGCTAATGGATTCATATCTATTCATTGCCCCACTATCCTGACTATTACACTATCCCCATCGAGCACTAACTAGTGATGCTTACTTGAATGGATCGCTTCGGTACCCGAGGCACTCCAAAATAGTGATCCTTGGTTCGTTGGCTCACCCTGTAGGCTATGTATTCTATCTATTATATTTTATAAGGCAGTGATAACCTATGGGACACCAATTGATACCTACTAGTGATACCCTTTATGATATTGAATGTACAGAAGATCCCCCCTAAGGCCTCATTTGGGCACGCCGCAGCATCTAAGGCAGTATCTTATATGTACTATCTCCACTAGACGTAGTATCCCCACTAACTCATGCTCATGAATAATTCCTTGCCCCTCATGATTTGTCACATGTATTTATCCTTTTCTGAAACGGAGCCTCTTCTTTCATCCTATTGTCCCATAAATAATCTAGGGGCATACCTATTATACCATTTGTGCAGCAGAAGCAAAACAAGCCAGATTGAAAGAAATACAAAAAAGATACAAAATAAATAACTCATACAAAGACACAGAGATTTTCTGGTGGTAAAACCCTTCACAAGGGAAACATCCATTGAGAAATTTGATATCGATATTCTTATTAATTCAAGAAAGGATATTACAACTCTATTGGAGAAACCATATCGTCCGAGTCCTAACTCATTCACACACTTCGTAGAAGAGAATACATGGGTAAATACATTTCTTTAAACGATTACCTATAACTACATAACTGAATATTAATTCTTACGAACCGTAAGAAATTGGTTGTCACCTTATTTACCAACAATCTCCACCTTGAAAACAATTTACCTGATATCATGCCCATTTATTCATCACCTTTCCTGTACGCCAAGAGAAGCTAATCACCAATGTAGCTTCTCTAATGCCACTAGTTTGGTGAACATGTCTGCAGAATTCTTTTGAGTGTGAACTTTCTCAAGACCTACTCCACCTTCATCAACAACCTTACTAACAAAACGATATTTCGTAGGGATATGTTTTGTTTTGTTGTGATAAGTTGGATTCTTATCCAAATATATTGAACTTTGACTATCACAAAAAACTTTTACATTTTTTTGCACACTTCCAAACTCACCCAACAAACCTTTCTTCCATATTTCTTCTTTGCAAGCATGCAAAGTAGATATGTATTATTCCTCTGTCACTGGATAAAGCTACAATGTTTTGAAGCTTTGACATCCAACTAATGGCTCCTCATCCAACTCACCATGTAAAAATGTTGTTTTGACATCTAGCTGTTCTAACACTAAATCTTGTAAAACAACTAGTGCCAACATAAACCGAATAGAAACAAGTTTCACAACTAGTGAAATTTTTTTGTGGAAATCAATACCTTATTTCTGCAAAAACCCCTTTACGACCTGTCTTGCTTTATATTTTTCCACTTTTCCATCAGCATCTTTTTTCAGTTTGTAAACCCACTTGCAGCCAATAGCCTTCCTTCCCTTGGGAAGTTCCACCAGGTCCCATGTGTTTTTCCTTTCGAAGGAATTCATTTCTTCACATATTGCTTCTTTCCATTTTCATTTTCAACCATCTACAAAGCTTCCTGATAACAACTAGGTTCCCCATCAGTAGTAATCAAGGAAACATGAGCAACATAATCTTCATACCCTTTTGGAAAGATTTTGACCCGTGTAGATCTTCGTAGAGCTTGTTGTTTCTCTTCCACCATCTCCTGGGAATTGTCTACAACCTCATCTTCCATTGTAGGAGCTTCTTCATGTAAATCCTCCTGTCTCGTCAATGACTGATTTTCCCACTGAATTCGCTGAATTTGTGGTTTTTCACCCTGTTTCAATTCACAAAACTCTACATCTTATTTCATAAGTGGCATTTCATCAAATATAACATCTCTTTTAATGATGATGTTGTGGGAAGTAGGATCCCACAGTATGTACCCCTTAATTCCATCACCATACCCAACAAAGACATAAAATTTTGACTTTGGATCCAACTTAGAACACTGATTCTTTGGTAATAGATCATATGCATCACAACAAAAAAAAATTAAAAAATGAATAGTCACAGGGGTGTCCAGACCATACTTCTTCAAGAATCTTTCTTCAAATGTCCAGACTTGTTACAGTACCAACACTTCAACTTACCCTTCTTCTTTCTTTATTTTGATCTTGATGGATTCTTCGAGTTTTGTCCTTGTTCTCTTAGTCGTCCTCTGGTGGCTACTGCAGTGGTTGATTTTGATCCTATGTTATTAGCCCTGGGTAACTCTTCAATTCACAGGGTTCCAACAATATTATCATAATCAACTTCCTCTATATTACTGAACCACATAGAAGTGATCAGATGATTCGAGGACTCGGGTAGTGTACATAGTAAAGAAACAACCTTCTCTTCATTACTAAACCTATCTCCCAAATTTGTCAGCTGACAAGTTAGATCAGAAACGGCATTTAAATGATCAGTGATCTTTGTACCTTCTTCCATTCGCATGGCATATAATTTTATCCTCAAGAATATTCTGCTAGTTAATGATTGTGTCATGTAAAGGCTTTCAAATTTGCTCCATAAGCCAGCAGTTGCAGTTTCTCCAACAATATTGAACAGAACTTCGTCTTCCAAGCACAACCGAGTAGCACTTAGTGCTCTTACATCTAGTTCCTCCCATTCACCATCTGACATGTCTCCGGGTTTCTTGGATTTTCCAAACAATGCCTTTTGTACCCCTTGTTGGACTAGAAAATCTTGCATCTTGAGTTTCCTTAGCCCAAAGTGATTTTGTCATTAAACTTCTCCACATCAAATTTGCCACCCTACAACCTTGCCATTCTTGCACAGAACCTCACCAGACAATAACAAATTTTTTTTTATCAAGTAGTGAGCAAGTTACCTCGGATTTTATGTCTGCAGGTAAGTGTCTTTTTGCACCCAAACAACTGAACCACAACTTCCTGCTCTGCAGACCCACGAATATCCTCCCACAACAACGACTATCACCACTATAGACCCACGATTTCGACAATTTATAACCATGTTTCAATGTTCAGGAAACTTCAAATTTCAGTGCTTGGTTTTGCAGCGTGCCTTCTTTCTTCTTTTCGTGGCTCTGATACCACTTGTTGTGCAATGGAAGCAAAACAAGCCAAATTGAAAGAAATACATAGAAGATACATAATGAATAACTCATACAAAGACACGGAGATTTTTTGGTGGTAAAACCTTTCACAAGGGAAACATCCACTAGGCAATTTGATATCAATCTTCTTATTGATTCAAGAAAGGAGATTACAACTCTATTGGAGAAACCATATCGTCTGATCCCCAACTCATTCACACACTTGGCAGAAAAGAATACATGAGTAAATACATTTCTTTAAACGGTTACCCATAACTACATAACTGAACGGAAAAAAATACATGAGTAAATACATTTCTTTAAACGGTTACCAATAAAAACATAACTGAATATTTACTCTTACGAAGAATAAGAAATTGGTTGTGACTTTATTTACCAACAATACCTTCCTCCCCCTAGGAAGAAATCTTTGTCCCACACGTGTATTCCTTCTTATAAAGGTGCGTATTAGGAAAAAATATTTGTCCCACACGCGTATTTCTCCTTATAAAAGTGCGCAATATTATACGATAACCCCAAGTCAAGCTAATCTTCCCCACCGACCACGAGCAAGCGTTCCCCACCAAACCACCAAACGGAGCAAGAGATGCCCAACTCAATGCATAAAAGAGTAAGCTGTTATAAATTTCATAACGCCAATGTTCTGTGTGTATGCTAGTTTAAAACTTTAATCTCTTTTTCCAAGTTTTAGATATTTTCACTTATTTTTGTGGAGTTACTAAAATTTTACAGTTTTAAACATACATTTGTAATTTTTATAAAAATTCGAATCAAAACTTATAATTTTAAAATTGCACTTAAAAAAACAAGAATTTTCATGACTAAATTTATAGATGAATGAATTTGAGAGCGCAATTGGTGTGAAAGTAAGTGTTGGAATAGGTTGTTTTTGGTCTCACTAAGTAAGCTATCACATGACCAGGTCAGGTGGGCCTGGTGCAATTAGATAGCTTACTCCAATGCATAAATATACGATAAAATATGCTACCAGTTAGAGGACCTATGAGTTACCGCTCCGGCTCCTCATGGCCATGTGAAAGTATAGAGCCCCTTTCAAGGTCCTCGGTGAAAAGCTGAGCTATTGGTGTTTAATGTCTATATGATCAATATGCAAGCGTTGTTACCCGCGCGTTTCTTGCGGGACCAACCTAAAAAGAATTAGCTTGCAATATGAGAGGAAATTCATGGCTTACAAAAACGAAAAATGAGTAGGAGAATTATCGGTAAGTAGGGAAGATGGGAAGAAAGGTGGAGATGGGTTTGAAAGTATTATAAATGTAGTAAACCTACTGTCAGCGAGCCATTTTAGTGATTAACCATCTCTGGTGTAGTGAACCTATCGGCCAACAATTTCAGGCAAGTAGCAATTTCCAGAACGCACCGTGGCAAAGCAATAACAGATCGCACCGTGGCAAAGCAATACCCAGAACGTACCGTAGTCAAGTGTTTTAGAGTATACTTACCGTCAGCAAGCTACAAGTTGAGTGATCAGTTTTTCCCCATTGTAGTGATCCTACTACCAATTATCCCGGACATTACCAGTGGGCCGCTTGTTCTCGCTCAAGAGAATCCTGCTCCTACCGAAGTCCGTGTGATTTTAGGTGGATTAGCTCATCCAATCTCTATAGTTGATTAGTCCAATCTTGAGAGGTTAAGGGTTTCTTAGCTCACTGTGTTTAAGGTGGATTGGTTCCTTATAAAAAAGGTGTGAGGCTAATACATTTGCCGCCAGCAATTCGAGGATTGAATAAGCCATGTGAACATGCTGGTCACGGAGCGGCTCGCTCTCGCTTAAAAGGATTCAAGTGTTTATATCAAACCACTAAACATTCATATGCAATAATAACGGCTTTATTTTCTTCGAGGTGAGTATCAGATTGGAATAGCTAACAAGGAAATGTGCACACAACGCATCAATGAAATTAGTAACTTTAAATCCTCACCTTTAGCCATTTTACATGGAAGTTGTTGTCAAAATTTTTAAAATGACCATGGCCATCATTCCATGTGGCTTGACTAGCGGCACCACCTATTTTAGAATCCATAATTGCACATCCCTACAAATCAATTTATGAATTGAAGGTATAAAACTCAGTTTCAGAAGAATAAATGAAAATGGTACTTAAACTCATGAGGTGCTTACATGGAAATGGTGGGCTTGGTTGACAGAAAAGATGAGAATAACGTTATCACACAGATTAAATGCTTCATTAAGAATGCTCTCATTTCTTGGCTGAGTTTCCCACATCCCTCGTTCTACAGATAGTTGCAAATTCTCTAGATTGTTGCTTTTGATAAAAAAATACCTGCAGTTTTATAAAGAATGAGTGGAAATATACATCGATAATAGTACATATCGACATGGAACATGTGCAGAAATAAGAGTTCAACTTCGACCAAACAAATTAACATTGTATGTTAGACAATACCTTGAAGTTCCTTTTGGTAGACTTGAAGCCATGGAGTTAGGATGCCAAATAGTTTGGCCATATGTGGATTTATTATTAAATGCATTGTGCCTTTTAATGATATTTAAAACCTCTTCCACTGGAGGTGGTGGACCTGTATGCTTGGTATTCTTGTAACTACAATTAGGTCCATTGGGACAGAAACCGAACTTATACCTGCATTTGTACAAACATACTCACCTCCCTCAGAATTTCGAAACTTACCAAACATGAAGCACTCCTGGGAAACTTCATTAGCGTCGTTGTCTACGCAATGCGGATGATTGGGACATTCTCCGAGAAGTAGAGGTAGCATTATCTTCATCCAACAAATTTTCTAACAATTGCAGACATACCATCTGCTTACTGTGTTTTCCCATCTTATGAGAAGAAAAGCTTGGGCTAGCACATCCTCCATATCCTACCGAACTTTTATCCTCCATATCAAATGTCTACTGGGCTAAGATAATCTCATATTTGTACTGTCAGTGTTATGTATTTGTATTATAGCCCAACGTTAATGATGCCTCAAACCTCTCTTTGTTTTTTGCAGTTGCAAATTCTGCATGAGGAGGAACGGTTTATTTAGATGGAACTCATTTAGGGCACGGGGAAATGAATATATTAGGTCTAAAAAGATTCGAGGAGCAGATAGGATTAGCACATGTAGGATGTTAAAAGTGGGCTTGAAGAAGGGTACTGTGATTTGCTTGCTCCATTTAATCAGTTATAATAATGGTTGATTGCACCTTGATTTCAAAGATCAAGTCAATTTTTAATTAATTTTTTTTATTGTGGTTATTGGTGGTACACAATCTTTAACTGCATGCACGTTACATAGGCTGAGTCCTCACATGGAGCAATAAAGTGCCTGAATCAAAGGATGAGGATGAAAGGGGAAGGGGAGATTTGTGTATAACTGCTCGACCATCCATTATAATTTCAAATTTGAAACACCATCCGTGTAGCGATCAACTTGTGTACTATGCAGGATCAAATCAATGTACAATTATCACAGAGCATAGGATGGACTCACACAGCTCTTAGGCTTGGCACCTGGTGCAAAGAAGCCCGACTTTGGGCTTGATTCTTGCTGACCTGATAGAGGCTAAAATCAATGTTTTAGGCACATGAGAAAACGGTTTAGGAGAATGATTATTAAATAAAAATTTAAATTTAAATTTTTAAAGTTAATCTAAAAAATTAAGATAAAATCAACAACTTGTGACTAAAACAAAACATGGTACATTGTAACAATCAAATCAAATACAGTTGTTAGAAATCAAATACAGTGGTTAGAAATCTTTAAATGGGCTGAGGTTGCGGTTTGTTATGAAACATAGTGTTCGACTTTTCAACATTGCACTATAGCCTGCAAAGGGGCTTTTCAACCTGGTGGGAAAAAGTGTCTCTTAGGCTCAGCACATGCTGTGTAGAAATCTCACTCTCGCCTCCAATTTTGCTAATGTGATAGAGCCTAAAACCCCATTTTCCGCACATGACATTCAAGGGTTAGCTGAGCTCTTAGCCTAATGATCGAATCAAATTTTAAATTTTAACAATGATCAATGAAATCAACTTGCAATCAATGGCTAGCGATTAATTTATAGTATAGATCAACAATCAAATCATAGTACATTGGTGAGAAGGCCTTAGATGGGCTAAACCGGGCTGAGGCTGCGCTATGCTTCGACGGAGAGTCATCATCATTACGGTTAAGTGGGCCTTGAGCGCGCTTTGAGCCCTCTTTTTAATATCATGTGCGGAGGTCTTCTGCCGTCTATTCACACAGGCCATGAAGAACCTCAGCAAATCAATATCTTATTACGTGAATGAGTGTTACATATAAAGGAGATCAAAACCGTTATCTACAGTTAGATAACGAGATTATTAACTAGATTTTACTAACGAATAACTGAAATATTATTTACAATGTAATCCCGAAGGATTTTTCAACATCTATAACGTCAGGAAGCACACGATGGCCATTTTCTCTCCATGTACAAAGCCTAAGAGGAAACGATAGCCACTTGGTACTTACACTTAAAATTTTGTCATATTTATTTATATCAACATGTGTTACTCTCCTCTCAAATCTCCATACATTGTTCAACATTAAAATTATTTATCACATAATTAAGTAATTTCATTATTGATCCTACTCTAATTATTATGTACATCTACTAGGATATATAGTGAGTTACTATGTACATGTACAAGGATATATGATGGATGGGGTGATATATTTATCTTGAGTTTTTCTTCTTTGGAGTCATCAGTTAGACCATGCCATTTTTGTCTTCTTCCTGTTCTATAGTTCCGATGGCCATAATCATTGTAATCCGCCTACTGATGAGTCACGTTTCCTGTCCACAACCCAGTCCCCTCAGCGTAGGATATGGGGCAGACATATCACCCCAATCCTGGTGATTAGCTTGATCCATGGTTCCGGCAGTTGCTTCCTTTGGCATATGCGCTCTCTTCCAACGGCTTCCTTTAACCGGACACCATAACCACACCTTCTTTAGCATGTCCTACTTCTTAGGCTTTTTAGGCTTCGCACATGCATTAAGACGAGCCCTTCTCGAGGGTACTTTAGTATGAAGTCAGTGTAACTCAAATCCCTGTTCACGCACATGAAATTTAAAGAGCCCTCGCTTTGTGTTAGCCAACCAGGTACAACTATGTATATACGGTAACTTCAAAATTTGACTTTTAAACTATGTGTGGCAAGTTTATTAGACAATAGGTTTAAAACTTACAAAGTTACCGTACTTTTTGTCTCATAACTTCCCACAACCTCAGATGGAGTATTTTCTGTCTAATAACTTCCTACGTCCTTCGACGGGCTACCGGTGCACCAAGTTTCAAAGGGAAGCCCTCATTATGATGCTTAAGTGGGCTTCGAGGGCGCTCTAAGCGCACTTTACAACTCCAGATGTGTAGGCTATCTGCTGCATAGTAAGTTCCCATACTTATCTTGATTTGGACGGCTATTCAAAGAACTAGATTTAAATTTTAAAAATTTAAATGGATAAAATGGATTCCTTGCCCATTTATTTGACAGCACTCTGGCCACTCAGAACAAAACAATCAAGAAGAGGGGGTTCTCAGGCTTAGATTCTATCTGGATATAGTTAGAGTGAGAACCCAACAAGTGGATAAAGAGTGAAGAATCTCAAGCTAATGTTGACCTTACTATGAGCACAGGCTTTAAACATTTCAGTCTTGGTAATTCCTTTTTTTGGGTACAATCCATTTAAACTTTGTGTTCTTTATAAGAGTGCCTCCAGTTACTTAGTTGTTGACAGCCTTGCATCATTACATCGATGGGAGCCTTGCATCTTGGAAAATTCAAAAATTTGAAACTGATAGATTTACCTCCATCCATGTTTAAAGAACCAATGTTCATGTCATGGTTCTGGTAAAACACCTAAAAATCATGCATAATTTTTGTTTTTACATGTCTTATTTTTACATTTATTTTAGCAAAAATTTAGGTTTAAATGTTGTTGGTTCTAATATCTATTGTCCTGCTACTTATGATGGCAAGATTTGATGATGATTATGATGGTTAGTTCCTTCTAAAAACTTCAGCCATAATCCTGTAGGTGATGCTCTTTGTTTACCTATTATGTATTTAGTTTTATTAATTTTAAGGCTTGTCCTTAACATAGTTCACACTATGTCTAAAAAGACTTTCCCATAAGCCTTAGAGGCTTAGGGTTTGTAACCTATGGTCCTGCATTCAATGACCTCTTAATATGAATAAGACGCAAGAGTTTATTCTACTTATATTTGGCATGGAACCATATGTTTTTTTTTGTCTGCCTTGATTTAATTCTTTATGGTTCTTGGTGTTAACGCTATAACATAAGTTCTTCACTATATTTTATGGATTGTAAAGCATAATGCCCAATTATGTGTGCATTATAGTTTTAATGTTTTTATATCTTAGTCATATGCTATGATAATAGTTACTGATGACCTTGGCTTAAACTAGCTACATTAGGGTGCTAGTATGGAATGGTGATTTGGCTGTTATATAATTATAAACTATGGTATAGTGGGGAAGGGATGGACCTTGGCATAACTGTGAAGGTATTATATGCCAATCCTATCACCATTTTAATGTATGCATCTACAACCATGTTATAAGGTTTATCTTGGGAGCTATTTGACCTAATCATGGTTATAAAAAAGTGTGTTAGACTTTTTGTGGTGTACTATATGACTGGGCACTCGAACCAAGCCACAAGGTTCTATAGTATGTAATGATTTGGTTTTAAAAAGGTATGGCCTCGATTTGATATGGTACTGGGTTGACTTAAATGATCTGTCTTGGCTACGAGTTGATTATACAACCAGGCCTTGAATTGGAACGAGGGCTTGATCTCCACCCTACACCTGGATAGTGAGATCAACTGGTCTCTTAGGGGTTTGCAACTGCTCATTTACTCTATCCTTAGCCCACATTTGGTTATGTTGTGTGGTCGGAGGTTGTTTGTGGCTGATCTCTGCTCTGTATGGAACTTTCTCTGGTGTTCTTGCATTAATAATGTTGTTTGCTCCACTCTTACTACGTTGATGACATTGTGTGAGGTATATGCTAATGGAGGTTTCCTCAACTGATTATTCTCATTGCGAGAGTTTCAACAAGCCTGTTAAAGTTTTCTACTGTGCAGGTAACCTATATCGTCAGGTGAGTAAGCTTAACAATCTGTACTTTATATATTTGTTTAATATTCATTCTTTCAAATAATTAATGAAGATTTTCCCTTGAGTGATTGCAGGTTGCGAAGGGATAAGGGTGCTCGAAGGAGCTGACCCCTCGCCCTCTTGCCAACACGCCAAGGTAAATAATCAAACTCTGCAATTTTTTATTCTAGTTTATTTTTCTTTAAATATGAAAACAATGTACTAATTGTATTAAGGTTCACTTCCAGGTTTCAGCACTAGAGAGAAAGCGATGGGGTCACCTCCCAGGCTCGCGTTTCCAAACGGCCACATATACGCAACCTCAAACTTAAGGAAGATTTCCTTTTGCTAGTTTATACACAAGTTTAATCATATGGTCAATACCCTCATTTAATGTTGGTTTCAAGTGGAGTTGAGGAGGACTTAGAAACAAGGGTGAAGGCTACTAAAAAAAGATAAGTTTATTTTAAACAACCATGACGGAAAACCCTTAGGGTTTGACATGGGATATAGAGACATCATTTCCATTTTACCTCTGTGAGTATCGTAGATGTATTTATCGATTTCAATTTTCCTATGTAAATTAATGCAAGACAAAGGGCTTGGCCTTGGAGCCTGTGCGATTTTTGTTAAAGCTTTTAAGACTATGTAAGACTATTTTAACTTACGGCAGCCATCCTCGATGACTTACGACCATGTGAGAAGTGATTAATAAAAACACAATTTTTTTTATTTAATACTTTCGTTGTAATGAATTTTTGTCTACCAAGTGAATGTAGCTTGTTATAAGTTTAAGGATGACCATGAATTGTCTTACGTCCATCATGTACATAGTATTACTATTTGCAACTTGGTTATACCCCGTAGGGTCTGTGACTATTTGAGAAATGAGAACACTAGTTTATAGGTAGTGGCAACCATATGATATGGGCTTACATCCATACTATGAGTTTGGTTCTGTAATAAGTTATTGATTTCATATATATATGAAGCTATTTGTATTTATTTAGTTTCAGGTGTTTAGATAATATCATTATGGGACTCGATCCCATATCTTAGTAAGTAATGAGTTCTAGCATAAAAAGGAAACGAGACTCTGCCTCTGTATAATCTAGGGCATAATTTTATATGAATTGCACTTATATTTAATATACTTCTGAGCATTTGAATGTTATAACGGAAGGTTCGAATTATATCATAACTTGGTAGCCATGATGGGGTTGACACTGATTTCACTATCGTGACAATAAATGTGATAGCTAGTTTATCGGTCACTTGTAGATTTGGATTAGATTATTTTCGTATTATCTAAAAGTATGCTAGTGGATTCTAAAGGGATCCTTGATCCAATAATTTATATTTGATTGAGGATTCTTTGTTTGTAATTGGACAAACCTAGAGGTTGTCCAATAACCCTCTTCTTGAATTTTGTTAATTTATTATAAACTTGAAGGGATTAGATCATGTGACCTCTATGTTGTAATGTAATCTGGTGTATTAGATCAAGGTTTTTCCTCTTCTGCGACTATGATAGCCATGATGTGTACCTACGACCCTGTAATAAGGTGTTCATGATGTTTGATTAATGGATCTTCGATCTATAGGTTTGCTCTCCCCATTCTGTAATTACTATGAGGGAAAGGATACCACAATTCCTGTAGTTGTTTTCTTATTTATTTGAACTTACGGTTTGATGGAATTTGTTTATAAACTTGTATCATGATTTTTTTATAATGTTGATTAGAGCCTAATTTAACATTAGTTTGATTATGGAATCTGTATAGTTTAGTTATGGTATTTTCTATGTAAATACTTACGATAGTAACAATTTTTTCTCCTATATAGAACCTATTCGATGCTTAATACTTTAAATTAGTTGATTCATAAGTTGTAATAATATTATTATAAATTAAATGAATTCTGTCTATAATTATGCTAAAAGCTACATATCTATATAATAATAATTTTATAATCTGACACTGTAGATTCGTGTAGAGAATTTGGATAAACACTAAGTAAATGGATTTAATTTGCTTACATGGAAAGGAAATGCAAATCTATACTTATAAACATAAATTGTAAATCCATACGCTAATTTAATTTCGAACATGCAGAGTAAGAAAATATCTACGAAAACGATGAAATTAGAAATTATACAGTCGAATATAGGAAATTACTGTGTAGAATAGAATAAACTATTTCACTTCATTTCAATACAAGTATATCAACAATAGGTTAATAGAATAGAATAAACTATTTCACCTTGATGGATTTATTTGAAATTTGAATTTACAAACATTGAGCGAGATTTATTTCAAATTTAAATCGACTTCGGTCTTAAGCCATGGATTTTTCCTTGGCTGTATCAAAGGTGGAGACAGTTCCTTTAGTGGGTGAAGAGATTTTGATTCTTCCTACATAGCGGTGACTAGGGCATTTTCTGTAACACCTTGGTTCCGACCCCGTTTGCATTAAAAATGTATATGATGTAAATATTGTATTTAATCGTGGTGTGGAGCTAAAGGCAAAATACCCACTATCGATTTAGCATTTTATGTTTCGACGATTAAAATCGATGCCGATGGTATTTCGTGCTAGCCATGCGCATTATAATTTTGGACATCATGTACATATGCAATTTAATTAAAATACCCACAACCAGCTATGTCAATGCAACATTAAAGAGATGGGGGCATGATTTCTTAAGGATATGGGAGGAAAATATTCAAACCTTTGAGCCAATGGGGAAAAGCCAAATGTCAAAGGGAGAACCCATCAAAACTGTCAACTGCCCATTTCTTGTCTTTTTCCCCAATCATTTATTTCGGCTATAAATTGGTTGAGGTAGTTATTGCTTGAGAATGGGAAGAGTATGGCCAAAATTCAAATTCAGAAGAGCACCCATTTTTGAAAAACGCATTTGGACTCCTTGGGCAAGTAAAAACCCGAAAACGTCTACCCATTTCAACATGCATTCATGTTTTCATTTTTCCTCACCCATTCTCTCATTCACGTGAGCTCTCTCAGAAATCTAGAGCTTCCTATGTGTATCCATTCATGTTTTGGGTTGTTTACTTCATTTTTCCCATGGATGGAAGGTTGTTTTTGTAATGTCAAGGGATTGGGTTGTCTTTCCCATGTTTTCCTATCGATTTCCTCATTTTCCATGCCTAGGAAATTTGTTTTTGTGTTGTTGAGTGAATGACCATCAAGAATTCACAATTTTGGGGTTCATAACAGTTGCTTTGGCTCATAAACTGCCCAGAATAGTTGTTGAGTTCAAATTTCTCACCCAGGGGTCGATTTCCCCATTTTACCAATTTGTTTTGTTGCCAAAACCGTTTTTCATCAATCCCAAAACTTGTATCTTGCTGTGGGTGCATATTTTGTTTTGGTATGAACTGGTTTGGAGTGGAATTGGGTCTGAACTAGCTTGATAAACCTAGTGTAGGAAGGAAACTCACAGATAGATCTATAGGGGTTGGTTTTCTTCTTTGCACACCTTGAATAGGACTAGAATGGAAGGCATATCCTAAGGGACTGTGTAGCAGAGAAGGGGATGCTTCCTTGTGTTGGATGTGTTGAGTTTTAGAAGTCAATTCAGATCTAGTGCAAGTGTCCATAGCTCTGTGGTTGAGCTCACTAGATCAGCAATTCAATCTTCCACCTCCCTTGTAGCTTGATAAACCCAACTGTTTTTGGCTTGGCTAAATTTTGATATACCTTTGGATATGTGTGAGCCTGCAAGTGTTCCCTTATTCCTTGTGGGAATCATGCCCAACTCGGGGGTGGAAGTGTTTCTGAGAGATTGATGAGCACACTGGCCTATGGTTGGGAGGAACGTTGCAGCGACACAACTGGTTGCGAGACAAACTTCTTTTAAGATAAGTATCTCCTATGTATTTTATCTCTGCAACTATATTTCTTTTTATGAATTGTCATGAACATGTTAAATGCTTAAATAAACGTATTTTTTTCTGTTGTATTTGCAATTGCTATGCATATGTACATTTTGTTAGTTCAATGAATTTTGTTTTATGTTCATGGGGCTTAGATCCCCGATTAAATGATAGCACCTGCATGTAGTTCACATGTTAATATCTACATTTGTATTTGCTTGATGAAATATGATGAACATGTCTAATGTGTTGAATGCTTGAATGAAATGTAATTGCTTCTGCTCTATATTGCATGTTTTACAAATTTGTGTATGTTTTTAAGTTCAATGCATTTTATATTACATTATGGGGCTTATATTTCCCATATTGATAGCAACATAGTCATTTCCTCTCTCTGGTAAAAGGGTGGGGATGTGACAGTGTGGTATTAGAGCTCATGTTGCAGCATTGGGCCTCAGTGGGCCAAGAAGATGGATAGTGACAGAGGCAGGATTACCCTTTGTTGAGCACAGGCCAGCAGAAAAATTGCTTTATATCACAATGTAAGATGCGATTGCTGCACTTTTCGTGTAGGTATGCAATACCACGAGCTGTGCCAACTGCAATTGAATTCAACTATTTCCAATTCAAGTCTTGCCCATGATTTCCATGGATAAACTTTTCCAGAGAACCATTAGCCATGTATTCATACACCAATGCTCTTCTGGATCCCTGGGAGCAATAACCCAAGAGGCGTACCAGGTTAACATGACAGGTTGTCCCCACTGTAGCCACTTCAGCAATGAATTGTTGTTCACTCTGCTTCGACGGATCCAAGACCTTGACAGCTATGAGAGATCCCCTGGGAAGATTTCCTTTGTAAACGGTTCCAAAACCTCCTTTGCCAACTTTGTGTGTAAAATTGCTTGTGTAAGATCTAATCTGGCTATAAGAATATCTAGTGGGAACTTGGGAGGAATAATAATGTAAGAAATTCTCCACTGAAGGAGGTCTAGAGTCGAGGGGCTCCATAAATGCTCGAATGCTCGGCTGATCCATAGTGACAGTGCTCTTGTAACAACGAATTTGACGACGGAACAGTATGCAAGTAACAATTACTATGCTAACCACAGCACATATTGGAGAAACTATCTCTGGAAATAATTATGTTCAAACAAGGTAATTATTATATGGAATATAAACGACCAGCAAGCTTTACTAAGGGATCAATTTTAAAAGATAAACAATTTACCTGCCATAGCTTTTTCAGATAGTTTCCTCTTTCCAGATTGTGGTAACGATCCGTTTCCATACTGTGGCACAATTCCGTTCGCCGTTGCTTTAGGGAATGGACACAANATTTCCCTGCCATAGCTTTTTCAGATAGTTTCCTCTTTCCAGATTGTGGTAACGATCCGTTTCCATACTGTGGCACAATTCCGTTCGCCGTTGCTTTAGGGAATGGACACAAAAACATGTTAGTAAGGCAAGTAGATAGAGATCCGGAAACACAGTATGGTCAATAAAAGAGATTTGGCCATACTCACCATCAGGGCAAAACTGGTTGTAAGCATGACTACGGCAAATGCAGTAAGAAGTGTAACATCTTCCTCCTGTTAGTTGGCAAAAATGGCAAGCCTCCGTTGTAGACCATGTAATTTTAAATCCAGTCTTCTGGAGTAGTTCAAAATTCTTATCCACGGTAATGTTGTAATTTTTATTTGTTGGTACTACTAGAGGATAGGTTTTGCAACTTGGAATTTGGAAACCTGCCTCAGGGTAGAAGAAGCAATATCTGTTGCTTTCTGCGCAATCGAGCCACTTGACGTTTTGGAAAACAAGTTTGGGTAGGGCGGGTTCTTGTGTACAGTTACCAATTGTTCCGACCATGTAATCCTCAGTAAGACAGAACAATGCCGCTGATAAATCAATAATACCTGTCCGATCATTGCCGATATTAACTTGGACAACTTGAAGGGTTCGTGTAGAGTAAGAGGATTGTGTGATATCTCCAACTACTCTGCAACTCAAGCTGTTGAATTTTATGATGAATGTAAAGAAAATGGTATGATAGTCCTTGCAAACAGGCTTTAAGAGGCCACATGATCCGAAAGGATATTGGATGGTAGATTTGCCACAATTGTAAGGAGCGCACTCTTCATAAGATGGAAGATCTAGGGCGTTAACTTGGAGAATGAAAAAGGAGGGGACAGTAAAATGAAGGAGCATAAGAATTAAGATTGAAGATCTCATTTTCCCTGCACGGCCAATCCAGCAGCGTGAAGAGCTAACCAAAAAGTGAGTTTGTTAGCGAATGTAACGAATTGCAATAAGAAAATAAAAGTGATGTGCAGATGACAGAAAGGAGAAAGAGAAATATGAAATACAAAAGAGAGAATTTACCGTTGTGCAGAGAGTACGGAGAAGAGATTATAACTATAAATAATGATGAAATCCACACAGAAGTGAAAGAATGAAAATACCGATGAAATCCACACAGAACTGAAAGAATGAAAATGCCGATGTGCATAAGATGGATGAAATCTACACAACTGAAAGAATGAAAATACCGATGTGCATAGGATAGAGAAGAGAGTATAACTATAAATAAAAATAATGCACAAATCCACAGGGAAATCGAAAGAAAGCAAATCGATTGACTTTACTTCGCCAACCCCGAATTGCAAAGATAACATTGAAAAGAGAATAGAAAACAATTTGCAAAAAGAAATTCACGCCGAAGTGAAGCCAACTTGATATCACCAACCCCAATTTGCAAAGAAACAATAGTGATGCGATGAGTTCACAAATCCACACGGATCTACGGAAAGCAAATCGATTAACATGACTCAACCATCCCGGTTAGAAAAGATTGACAATATCAACACGGAATCTAAAGAAAGTGAATGGATTGACTTGACTTCACCTGCTAACAAAATGATTTCATTCTATTAACAAAATATTATAAGAAATTGTAATTTATGGATGGACTTTACTTCATTCTACAGAGTATTAGCCAGATAATATTATATTACTTTAATTTTACATGGTAATATAAATATGGGATTATTTTATTTGGATGGGCAAAGAAATAACCTCCAAATTATGGGTTCAATTCATAACTTAATCATGGGTTGGATTCATATTAGTCTTAGTTTTTGTTAAGGAATAACCTCCAAATTGCTGGATAGATGCTCCAATTCATGAAATGAATTCATATTACTCATAACTACTCTTAAGGAATAACCTCAAAACCTTGGGCTAGATTTATACCTCTAAATCATTGAACTTACAAAGTCTTCTTTTTTTTTAGAATAAGTTTTTAGGTTTAGATTTAGGTGGATATTGGGATTCAATCAAATCTTGCTCCTCCACAACCAATAAAAGTAAGATCAATCTTTCTTGGCTCAATAGGACCAAGAAAAATTAAAGTAATCTTTATTGACTAATTATTTCTTTCAAGTTTTTGTATTGTTCTTTATCATTTTCACATTGTGAATTAGAAATAGTTTTTAGATTGAGTTATATTTGGCACATTCATAATTGTAATTTCCATTCTTATATGCAAAACACCTATCTTAATATTGTATTGAAATTGACATTAACATACATGAAAATCTAAATCCTTATATAAATATTATATGGATTATTATTACCATGAAACGGTATCATATAAGTTTCACCATATGTGTATCTTTATTATTATTGCATGCTTGAAACTTAACAATGGAGATTTTTCTCTCTCTTGTAAAGATAAAAAAAACTAGATATAACACAAAAAAATGCAACTAAATATTGTTAATTCCCTTGATTGCAAGAATAAATGTAGAGGAAGTGGAGGCAATTCATTGCATTTTGTGATTGACCCAAATCCAAGCTATGCACATGATCATATGGTGTTATTGGAAAGTATAAGGAATTTTTGTTTGTTCATTTGGGTTCAAACATTGATGATGTTTATTTTGATAGGAAGGTGGGGAATTCCATCCACCAAAGGGTTTCAATTTTGCATTTTTATGAAGAATAATTTATTAAACTTATAAAAAACATGAGCTCTCTATGGATATAGTTGTATTTACATCATATAAAATTGGCAGATTGGTAGGCTATGATGTGAAACATCTGGAACATATTTTCTAAGCGTCACAATGACTATTGGACTATCAGTCTTTTATGCACTTTTCCTTCCCCATTACTATTCCGTTGGGTCTTCCACTATCCAACGCTACAAATTGATTAGTATCCCTTGCAATCCTCTTGAGATCATTATTAGCATTATACTATTATTTTATTTAGCGTCCTTTCTATTTATACTAAGATGGGTTAAGGCTTGTGTTTGTTACAACTTGATAATATGACATAAAGGGAGTATTAAAAATGGATACCTACAATATCTAGTGAAACTAAGGGTTTTATTAATTGGAAAGGTATATTGGGAGGGGGGTTCAACAATACAATTTCAGGAGGAATTTTCCAATATTTAGTTAAAATAGGGATATTCTTTAATATCATGCCAATGTCCATGCTATGTGACAAGTTCACTGAGTGAACCCCATTTGTTTCACTAGACTCTACTCATTCTCAATCATAAAAAGTTGAGTTTATAATCATAAGAATATGTGTTGATATAAATTTTAATCATCCAGTGTATAATTAATTTAAGTCTTGCTCTAAGAAGATGTTAGAAGGATCAAATTTTTTAGGTACAAACATTTTTTTAAATATAATATTTATTAGTCCAATTGTAATAGTGAAATAGTTATCTATTCCAATTTGGAATCACATTGTAAATGTTCTAAATATTAACACATAAATCCTACAAATAAGATAAAATTGCATTAATTAATTGATTATGAAGTAAAATAATTATTTAGTCAAATTTAATAGTGAAAGTGCCAACTATTTCATGTTGTAAAGTATAACACACAAATAATACAAAAAGTAATATTTACTAACTAATTATGAAGTAAAATACTTGTAATTTACTCAATTATTATTAATTGCAATTAACAGAAAACTAAATTTTTAATTTTTTTATTAACTTATAATACATAATCCAATACATTTTGCATCTCAATCTTTCATGTGTCAATTATTTATGAAAATATTTATTTAAAATGTGATGTGTAAATCAAAATTGAAAAGATATATCTTGCTAGGTAAGAAATATATGAAATTAATAATTATTAACCTCCAAAAGATATATCATGCTATGCAAGTGTGGAAATATATGATCTTAAAAAAGGCGTTGCCAATTCGATTGGATGAACAACCATTTCATTAAAAATGATATAAAAAATTAATAATTATTAACCTCCAAAAGATATATCATGCTATGCAAGTGTGGGGATTTTAATAGAGTTCTAAAAGCATTTTATTCTCACATTAAGATGCTAATAAGAAATAGCATAACAAAATGAATGATGCAATTAAATGTAAAGTTAGTAATAAACAATAAAAAAACTTTAATAGACAACAAAAAATAGAAAGAGTAAAAATGTACATATATTCACTACAAATTTTCAAATATAATTTTGAAACATGATTTTATAACATTTACAAACCACTCCCAGAGTTGGTATATAATAATAATAATTAATTTTTAAAATCCATTTAATGTTGTAAAGAAGAGAGAAGTGAGTAGATAAAGATGATAATTAAAAAGAAAGATAGATTAATTGCCAAAATTCATCTAATGTTGAAACTAAAGAAGAAAGAATAAAGAAAATAAACGAGAAAGATTGACAACAATAAAGTTAAAGGGTTGGTGTAAGCATGGGTTAAATTTGACGAGCGTATGCCCGAATTTGCAGTTTTTACCCGTGAAATACGCCCAGTAATAAAAAATACATGTCAAAGATGAAGTGTACTTAATTTTGGTAATGGTGAAATCTAGGGGCACAATCAAAAATTTCTCGTATCTAGATTTAATGTGTATAATATTATATATAACAGGCTAGATTAAGGAGTTGCCAGACAATCCAGACTACTTAGAGTTCGATTTATTTAATGCGTAAATGGTGCCAGTTGATCACCATCACCATCCGTCCATTGCCAATCCAGTTATTGACAGCTGTAGGCTCAACGCCCAGGGTGTGAATTAATTCGTGATAAATGCAATATAGAAATTTCGATTTGGTAGATCCATCAAATCTATTTCCATCTGAGGAAGTCCTTCTCACCAGACAATGGACATCAAGAAGAAAAAAGAGTGGGAAGTTGGGAATACTGAGAATATTAGCAGGTTGGCCGTGAGAAAGCTTTTGAAAAGTAGAACCAGACAATTTCCTGCAATAAAGCATAAGTCATCCATGCGCCTAGTGTTCATTAGCAGGCAGATGCAGAAACCTTTAACAACAATTTTCTCTCCCAATTGCAAGGTTAGTACATGTGCGTCTCTACAAGGAATGAGTAATAATTGCAAAATCTATTTATTTTTTGTTTGTTCTGTGGAAATAAACCTGTAAATGATTTATGGCGTAAATGAGTTGGGTTTTCTCACCTAAGCAGGGGGCTCTCCTATTTTTATTTGAGGATTACTCAACTCTGACGTATTAATTCATACAGTGCTTTCAAGGCCAAGCTAATTCTTATTTTCCTGGTTTATAATGCACCATTTCACTATTTCGGGCCTCACTCTTGGTAGCTCTGCTAACGGATATGATATATTCCTCCACTCAACTTTGCTTGACCAATGGAACTAAACCATATTATCTTTCATTTGTTTTCCCTACCAATAATATATAGACCTGAAATAATGGAGAATTTATGACTCTGTTAGTTGAATGGTAGTTCATTTAATGTAGATCATATTTCTGCGGTGGTTGTTGAAACTGTTTTGTGTATGATTTCTGTTATATAAACGGATCGAGTGTTACTCTCCGTATCAGTTCCATTTTCCTAAATGTGCTCTGTTTTAACTTGCTGCTCTGTTTTCTGTCTTGCTCTGTTTTAACTTGGTATCAGAGCCGTGAGAAAGGAAGCCGCGAGTCCACCGTGAAGAGGTTCGTGAGAGGAGCTGCCGGCTCTGAAGAGTCTCGTGAAGGTGCCTGGAACCCGCTGATTGCTGCTACGCGTGGTGGTTCGAAGAACCCATTGTGGAGGCTCCTACTGTCAGCCTGCAATTGAACTCAGCATTGCCTGAAGACTGTGATGGTTGCAAGCGTGGAGCTGTACACCCTGCCTATGCAGCAAATCTGAAGCTGTTGACCAATCTGCGTGGAGGCAAGGGGCGTTGCTTCTCCTGGACGGCTGGAGGAGAGCGGTGTATGAAGAGAACTCTGCTGCTGAGGAGGCTATTGACTATTTTCTTTTTACTGCTCTGGAAGAAGGCAATCCGCGCATGAGGCTATTGACTATTGTTTTAACTGAAGCCACGAGACTGAGCACCTACGCACCATTGGCAAATCACCGTGGAGAAGAAAACCAAGATCTGAAGAGGCCATCCAAACTGTGAAGAAGCCTGCACTAAATCGCTGGGATTTCACTGCCGTTTGCAGCGTGTGAGGAGAGCTGGGCCTGTCCTGCCTACAACTGGGGTGAAATCGTTGCCTGCAACTCTTGTCTGCTTGTAAAGAACGAAAAGAAGGAGTTGCTGAGATGTCAAATCCATTGGCAGAGACCTATCTCAATGAGGCCAACAAATTGGATGGCTCGACTTTCATAAACTGGAAATTCAAAATGCCGACCCTGATGGAAGGCTATGGTGTCTGGACAATCACCAATGGAGCTGAAGCGAAACCTGTAGCAGCTACGGGTGGAACACCAGCACAAATTCAAGACTGGGATAAGCGCAAGAACAAAGCCAAGGTACTATTACGAATGTCTGTTAAAGATAGTATTATTCCAGATATCAGAGAAGCTAAAACTTCTGTTGAAACATGGACGGCACTTAAAGATCTGTATGAAACTAGCAATACAAACCGTCTGCTTTTCTTAAAAACTAAATTGCTAGGCATTAAGATGGATGCAAATGAGTCTCTTAGTTCTTTCTTGGGTCGTCTCAAAGAAGTGAAAGATAAGCTAGGAGACATAGGAGAAAAGGCCTCCAGCTGATCTCGTAACAATTACATTGAATGGTATGCTAGAGGACTACCATATGTTTATAACAGGGCTCGCAGCAAGGGAGAAACCTCCTATTTTTGAAGAGCTGACATGTATTTTGCTGCAAGAAGAAGAGAGGCATGGGAACTTTAAGCCTCAAGATTTAGGTTTGGCATTGTGGTCAAATAAGAGATCTCCGGGAAGGAGATCAGGAGAAAGAGGCAGAGGAGGTAGGTCATCACATAGTAGAGCTCCTCAAAGACCAAATCAAGGTATGCCATCTAACAGGAATGAGTCAAAAAGTTATTTTTATTGTGGTTGACCTGGAGATCTTATTAAAGACTGTCATAAGAAAAAGAATGATGAGGCTAGGAATAGACAACTTAGAAAATATTCAGGTCATTTTGCTGAAGACTCTTCACCACATGATCTAAAACTGTTTATGGCTAGAGATGAAATTGCTGATGAGATTTCTGAAACACCAAACTTTGACTCAAGGGATCTTAGAGTGTTTGTGTCTAATGCTGCTTTATCTGCTGAAATTGATGATATTGATGCTTGGTTTGTTGACTCCGGAGCATTAGTGCATATGACTTGTAATAAGAAGTGGTATACTAACTATAAAGAAACACAGAATGGTGCTAGTATATATCTTGGTTATGACCGTGCTTATCAGATCAAGGGATACAGAGATATTCCAGTGACATTGCCAAATGGTAGTGTTCGTCACATTCGCAATGTGGTGTATGTGCCAGGGATAAAGAAAAATCTGATATCTGTGTCTACTTTTACAGATCAGAATTTGAAGGTTGAATTCTTCAAAAACTACTGCATAGTGAAGGACTTACTGAACCAATACAAAATTCTTGCAAAAGGAGTCAGAGTAGGAGGCCTATACAAGCTTGATGTTACTAGTAAAGAGCATTACGCATTAACTTCTGCAATCATGCCAACAGAGAGTCTTTGGCATCAAAGGTATGGCCACATCAATCAGCAAGATTTATTGTTATTATTGAAGCATAATATGGTTGAAGGACTTCCCATGTTAAAAAATGTGAACATTGCTTGTGAAGGATGTGCATTAGGAAAGATGCACAGAAATGAATTTCCTTCTAATCCTGATAGGAAAAAAAAAGATGTGTTAGATCTTGTGCATACTGATGTTTGTGGGCCTATGTAGACTAGATCCTTAGGAGGTGCATTTTATTTTCTGCTATTTATTGATGATTGCACAAGATACACATGGGTTTACTTTCTTAGAAGAAAGAGTGATGTTTTTGAGTACTTTAAGGAGTTTTGAAACATGGTTGAAAAACAGACAGAAAAACCCATTAAAATCCTTCGTTCAGATCAAGGCGGAGAGTATAAATCAGGGGACTTCAACAAATATTGCAAACATAATGGAATAGTACAACAATTTACAGTACCCAGCACTCCACAGCAGAATGGAGTTGCTGAAAGGAAAAATAGAACCCTAGTAGAGTGTGCATGCAGTATGATGAAAGGTAAGAATCTCTCAAATACCTTTTGGGGTGAAGCCATAAATACTGTTGTTTACCTAAAGAATAGAAGTCCAACTAGGAGTCTTGATAATATTACTCCTTTTGAAGCTTTCTATGGTTTCAAACCAGTAGTTCAGAATTTGAAAGTTTTTGGGTGTACGGCTTTTGCACATATTCCAAAGGAAAATAGGAAGAAACTGGATGCTAAAGCCATTAAATGTATCTTCATAGGTTACTGTTCTCAATTCAAAGCATATAAATTGTTTGATCCTTCTACTCACAAGGTATTTGCAAGTAGAGATGTACTCTTCCATGAACAGAAAACATAAATTTTAGAGAACAGCAACCAAAGCCATGAGGAATGGCATAAAGTTCTTGATGAACCAGCTCTTGATGAAGGGGTTACACAAGAACAACAAACTATATTACATCAGCCAAACATACAGGAATAGCAGCAACAGCAAGAGGGATTCAGTGATACAAACAGTCCAAGCTCAACTAGTGATGAAGACAAAAGTTCACACAGCGAAGAGGAAGGTAATCAACAGCTAAGAAGATCTTCAAGACAGGTTCGAGCTCCTGAAAAGTACAAAGACTATGCCCTTATGAGTAGCATTTCGAATGTCATAGAACCCATTACTTTTGATGAAGCCAATGCACATGATGAATGGAGAAATGCAATGGAGGCGGAATATAAATCAATAATGCAAAACAATACCTGGGAATTGACTGAATTGCCTAAACATAAAAAGCCAATAGGATGCAAATGGATATACAAACCCAAGTTTAAATCAGATGGTAGCATAGACAAATATAAGGCTAGATTGGTGGCAAAGGGATACTCACAAACAAAAGGTATTGACTATGCTGAAACATTTGCACCTGTAGCTAAATTGAATACTATCAGATTATTAATTGCCTTAGCTACAAAGTATAATTGGAAGCTAAACCAATTAGATGTTAAATCTTCCTTCTTGAATAGTGAGTTAAAATAGAAGGTGTACCTTACTCAACCTGAAGGGTTTGTGGAAAAAGGGCAAGAACACTTAGTGTGTAAATTAAAGAAAGCATTGTATGGACTAAAACAGGCACCTAGGTCATGGTATGAGAAGATAGACTCTTTCTTTCTTCAACGGGGATTTATGAGGAGAAAGAGTGATCCAAATCTATATATCAAATGTGATGAGCAGGGGTATATAGTATTGATTTCTGTATATGTTGATGACTTAATAATTACAGGAAATGCAGAGAATCTGATTGATGAAATCAAGGAGCAGCTGTCGCAAGTTTTTGATATGAAAGATCTGGGTGAGCTTCATTACTGTCTAGGTCTTGAAGTTTGGAGGAATGCAGGTCAAACATTTGTTTGTCAAAGTAAGTATGTCAGATATGTACTTCAAAGATTTAAAATGGATCAGTGTAAATCATCTACTGTTCCCATGCAGCAGAATGTGAAACTCTCTTGTGATGATGGTTCAAAGGAGGTGAATGCTACAATGTACAGACAGATGGTGGGTAGTTTGAATTATCTCACCACAACTAGACCTGACATTGTATATTCTGTGAGTGTGCTAAGTCAGTTTATGGCAAAACCTCAAGAAAGCCATTGGAATGCAGCAAAGACGGTACTCAGGTATTTAAAAGGAACACTTGACTTTGGTATTAAATATACGGATGCTTCTGTTGTTGAGTTGACAGGTTATTCAGATTCTGATTGGGCTGGGAATATGGATGATCGAAGATCAACCACTGGATATGCATTTAGCATAGGATCCGGAATTGTTTCATGGAACAGTAAAAAGCAACCTACTGTATCTCTATCCTCTACTAAAGTAGAATACAAGGCCCTGTGTGCAGTGACCTGTGAAGCTGTTTGGCTGAGAAGACTTCTTCAAGATGTCGAAAAAGAACAAAAGGAACCTACAGTAATCAAATGTGATAACCAAAGTACAATCAAGTTGGCAAATAATCCGATCTTTCATGCAAAGACAAAGCATGTTGATGCTCAGTAACATTTTGTTAGAGAGAAGCTACAATCCAATGAAATAGATCTCATATATTGTAATACTTGTGAAAATACTGCTGACATTTTCACAAAGCCTCTTGAAAAGATCAAATTTGAATTGTTTAGGGAAATGTTAGGTGTAGCTGTTAATCCATTCTCCATTAAGGGGAAGACTTGAAATAATGGAGAATTTATGACTATGTTAGTTGAACGGTAGTTCACTTAACGCAGATCCTATTTCTGCGGTGGTTGTTGAAATTATTTTGTGTATGATTTCTGTTATATAAACGAATCGAGTGTTACTCTCTGTATCAGTTCCATTTTCCTAAATGTGCTCTGTTTTAACTTGCTGCTATGTTTTCTGTCTTGCTTTGTTTTAACTTATAGCTATTCATTTCATAGGGTATAGCCCATCTATTCATGTTCTATTATGGATAGTTGGTCCAATTAACGGTTCTTTGCATCTTCTATATATATGTTTACCCATTTTTTTATTGCCAAGAGTGGAAGTAGATGGCTTAAATAACCTAAATTGGGGTTAAGGAGCTCCACCTAGCTCCCCCAATATGTTTGTTATCTGCATTTGATTCTCGTTCATTCCGAAAACCCATTCTATTTAGTCTCTCTCTCCTTGTAGAATCCTAGTCATTTGGGGACTTTGAAGACAAGAAATATAGTTTTGAGCTCCATGGCTTATGATGATTTTTATTTATTATTTAGAAACAAAACAAAAATGTATTGCCTGATCTTGTATGTTTGCTTTTCAATAAATTAACCTCAATCGGTTGATGGGCAACAATGGACTAAGTTAATCGACTACATCTGTGGAATATTGAATGTAAACGCCCGGCCATCCATATATGATGTTATTTCTTTTTTATATAGATAGAATTGGGGAGTTAGTTGAGAATGAGCATAAATTGACAGGAAGATATTTGTATTTCTTTAAATGCTTTGTATATTTCCAAACGAATGAAGGTATAAAACTCAGTCAATTTTTATCAAGACAAAGACTTGTCCTATTCATGCTATTTATCTGGGTTATATAATGATATTGAACCAATTGTAAAGAAGGAAAGTAAAATTCTAACTTCCACATTGTATTTACCTTCTCATTCAAATTGTGGCTAATTGTTGTCTTTAAACACCAAATTCAACCCTAAAAATTGGTTTTGAGGTGTGTTTGACACACAAATATGGGATATGAGGGGGGAAAGGGGCATATAATTTTCTTAGGTGATTGTTGATTTGTTTGGAGTTCATCAAGGTCCTGCAATAAGTGTTGGGATTATGAGGAGTTAACCTTAGAAGCAGGGTCTTCCCTTATTGATCACTTCAGGAATCTACACCGATGGAATAACAACTTTGTTGATTGAGGAAAATTCTCTTATACTTCAGTAAGTAGTTCAATTGGATGTTGGCTATACAAGTTTGGGAATCATGGGCATGGTTAAGGAGTCCACCCTCACTTAAAAACAATCTCTATAGTTGTTGGAGAGTTTAAAAACTACATTTCTTGGACGGAGGAGTTCTATTAATCCTTTGTGAACGGTTATTCCTGCTTTATCAATGAGTTCATATATTTTCAACAACATTGATCAAATTTGAATATTTGTGATTTCATTCCAACTCCTATTTTCTTCGTGGATCTCTAAAGTCAAGTCAATTCAGCCAATGCCGGAGAATGCATATCCTCCATTTCAATTGAATTTTAGAATCTTTTATTCAAAAGTTAAATTTTATAGAATTTCTCAAATAAAGGATTCAATTTTAGAATTTTTTATCCAAAAGTTCAGCTTTATAGAATTTCTCAAATAAAGGAGGATTGTGAAAGAAGGATTGTGGAGGCTTCACACATATTCAAATGCATGTAAAAGTCTGAGATCTTGATGAATAAATATAAAAAATAACTATTAAATTTATTAATCAAGTGGGTTTGAGAATTTTAGAGCCAAATATGGCCTTCAAGCTCTCTCTAAACAACATCTTATGTTGGATTCCTGTGCAGCTAAAAGGGCATTCTGGGGTTTAATCTAGCGATAACAGTGGGCTTCACCGATGATTAAATGTTTGCCATTGTATGAAACACCAAGTAATTAAATCATTTCATGATGGGTTCCACCTGAAAAATTCCTAATTCAATGAACCTAATTTGTCCAACTCTTTGTACCTTGATGAATGATGGGTGTTGAGTTCACAAATTAATGTTGAAATGATTAGTGAAATGAATGTTTTTTATGGTGTCCTTGTTTGTATTTATCTCTTATGAATGGGTCACTGACAATGCATGAATTAATAAGAGGGAGTGCCTTTGAGTTATCTAGGTCTCAGTGTGTGGTATATATAATGACTTAGTTTTAGGTTATATTTAATAGTTTTAGGGTTTGGTTAGGTTTATAGACTTTTACAACTTCTTGACCAGCTAGAAATAAATTTAAATAGAAGGGTAAATAAAAATTTTAAAAGTTATATTAGAAGGGTAACTAAATTTTTTAAAAGCAATATGCAGGATAGTTTTAAAAACAAAATGGTCAAACAAAAAATCACTGATGGGTAAGAGTGCCCATCATATTTAACCCCTAGATGTAAGGCATTGTTATCCAACTATGATAAGTTAGTTGTAATGGGAACTAGCAAAACAAAAAACTGATCACTAAAATAAATATTAGAGGTACTTACACAAATTTTTAGAATACTGAATAAAAAGATGAAACATAAACAATTGAGAACTACCTTCTGGAATATATAACTTTTATCTATGGAGAATTAGCATAAATCTAAGATAATGGTGTTTTGATTATCCTAATATTGGTATATTGATTTTTTTCAAAAACATAAAGCATATGTTGGTCTTAGGCCATACATTTGGTAGGTAAACAATGAAAGTTTTCAACAAAAAGAAATTGCAGAGTTGTGAGTAATAGGTGATTCTCATGGAACATTAATTTACATTATTTTTAAAGTTAATTTTAGATTTTATTTTTTTTTAAATTAGAAAAGTTAGTGGATCCTTGGAATGAGAAGTTGAAGCTTTAGGGGTGAGTGCAAGCTAATAAGGGTCACTTTTGGAACCTTAGATGTAATAGAAAACTGAAAAATTAGGCATCCCTCAAATTAATTCTATTTTTAAGATACTTACACAGAATATCTTTCTTTAAGTCAAAAAGATGAAATGTACGAAATTGAATCATGTTTCCTAATATATAAGTTTTATGTATTGATTTTTTAGCCAAATGATAAGATATATGTATTTGTGGGTGCAACCTTTGAGGGCCTAAATTATTATTTGGCCTACAAAAATTGCATGCATGTAGAGAACATATAGCACTAGTTAATAATTTTATTTTTTTTAATTATCTAAGTGATAATTCCTCGAAAATGATAAGTCTTTTGTGGATGTAGAGTTTGAAGGTCTTAATGAAATAATCATGAAATGTTTTTTTTTATAGAATTTATAGGTTGTCTTCTAGTGCCCCATAGAATTTGTTCTTAAAACGATTAAGAATAAAACACTAACAACATGTTTTTTGAGTTAAGGAGTTAGGACACAATAGAAATTGAAAAAAAATAAGAAAATATAATTTTTTTTTTTTTAAATTACCTATTTAGAATGTAGAAAAAATGATATTTATGTTTAAGATTTCCTAAAAAATGATTGTGTGGAGCATACAACAACATCTTTAGAAACTAAAAGAAATGCCCAATTAATTATGGTTTATCATATACCATAGCACAAGTTTGTTATTAGCAAAGTAAACTCCAAACCATACACATAGGTCTATTGGTGACATGCGAGCAAGTGAATTGGCATGGTTTATGCACTTATGTTAACGTTATGTTTAGAGTTTGGTGACTGTTAAATAAATACCAAACATTAAACTAATTATAGGTGGTTATTAAACAAATACTAAACAATTAACTAATTACCAAATTCTTATAAATATCCATAAAACATAAAAACATATACCTTTTAATAAAAAAACAAAAAAAAGAAAAATTGATATTAAGTATAAAACTTTAGTGAATTATATAAATTCATAAATTCTTAAATAGTGAATTCTTAATTGAAGCTTATTTCAATCTTAATTCAGATATATTTAAGCATAAAAAGATAAGACAACCTGAAATGGATTTCTACTGTATATTTTATCTTTGTATTTTTATTGTATATTTTATCTTGAGTTAATTTTGTTAATTTATTTTAGGAAATCAAAAATATAAAATAATATCTAAACACTTATCTATATAAAAAATAATTACAAAATCCACACAAATTCTTAAAAATCAAAACTATTGACTTCACTTGCTGACCCCGAATTGCAAAGATAACCTAACATAGTAATGTAAGCAGGATTGACAAAGAAATAGAAAACAGTTTGCAAAAGAGAATCCACACGGAACTGAAGCCAATTCCATTGGCTTGACTTTACCAACATCAATTTGCAAAGAAAAAAGAACTATTGACTACTGGGTCACTTGGGGCTGCAATCTAAAGTGTGACAATGTGTCAACAACTATGACTATAACAAAAAAGAACTACTAGTCTACTACTAGGCTTGAAATGAGCCCAAAACTTTGTTCCTATTACCTATGTGAACCTCGCTACCAATGTCCACTCTTTTTTCATCAAAATGAAATTCAAAAGGCCGGTTTGATGAGTCCTCTTCTATAAGACTTCATTTCTTGGATGAATATCATGGACTCATGACAACTATAAACAACACTCAATGTCATGCAAATAAAAATAATGACATGTAGCTAGGATTAAAAACTATGGAGAGGTCGATTCATGCATTGCTATGGAGAAGTGTCATTGGGAACATGATATGGAGAAGAAGAGAGTATAACTATAAATAATGATGAAATCCACACAGAACTGAGAATGAAATAACCTATGTGGAGAGGATAAAGAGGGTATAAGTCTAAATAACTAGTATAGCCACAAGTCAAGTGGCAGGTGAATATGTATGTGTAGTTAGCTACTTAATTTTGTAGAGTTGGGTGACTGTTAAATAAATATCAAATGTTAAACAAATACTAAACATTAAACTAATTACCAAATCTTTATAAATATCCATAAAACACAAAACAAATACTTTTATATTAAAAAAAAACTAATATTAACTGTAAAAAGTGAAATATAAATTTATAAATAATTAAGTAGTGAATTCTAAATTGAAGCTTATTTAAATCTTACTTTAAATACTAAAACTATGAAATGAATCTTTATTATACACTTATAACATTGAATTAATATTGTTAATCATCTCTAAAAATATGAACATATATCATTATAAAAAAAATTGCCAAATTCTACACAAAAATCCAAAGAAATCAAATCTATGGACTTTACTTTCTAATCCCGAATTGCAAAGATAACCTAACATATTGATGTAAACATGATTGAAAACAAAATAGGAAACCATTAGCAGAAAGAAATCCACATGGAAGTGAATCTAAATCCATTGGCTTGACTTTATCGACACCAATTTGCAAAGAAAAAATAGTGATGTGACGAGGATGGAAAAGAAAGGAGAAGACACATCATGAGGAACTGAAGCCAGATCCATTGGCTTGACTTTACCAACACCAATTTGCAAACAAAACAAATAGTGATGTGATGAGGATGGAAAAGAAAGGAGAAGACAAATTTAGAAAAATTATATATATATATTTTTATATAATTGTTTATTTTGAATTTTCAATGACTGCTATATAATTTAGTACCTTCATCTGTAAATGAAAAAGTATAGGCAGTAGTCTACCCCAAATCTCAAATAAATCGTCTATCGACTTAATAAATTAGTCTAGATTTATCTTAAGTTTGGTTTTATGAAAATGTGAGAACGATTAATTTTTTTTATGTATAAATATTTCTTTAAATTTAAGATTTATTAGTCAAAATCTAATAGTGAAATAGTTATCTATTCAAATTTGGAATCATGTTGTAAATGTTTTATATGTTAACACGTAAATCCTACAAATAGGACAAAATTGCATTAATTAAATAATTATGAAGTAAAATAATTATTTACTCAAATTTAATAGTAGAAGTGCCAACTATTTCATGTTATAAAATATAACACACAAATAATACAAATAGGTAAAAGTTACATTTTTTAACTAAGTAGAAATTGCACCACGAGGTGCAATGGATTGCCAAAAGGAAACCTAATGAAGTAGAAAAAAGAATAGTGAAATCGATGTCATGAAGAGTTCCCTCCTCTTTATTGAAATTCCATGAAGAAAACAATAAGATAACAAAATTTTTGGGTTGTTCACTTCACCTCTAGATTCCAAAAAAATTGATTCACTATCAAAGATGCAATGGACAACTTTTTGCTAAAAAAATGATAAAATGTTGATGCAAATAAAGGGAATAAGGTTAAGAGAGTAATACACTTAATTATCTTCACTTGCTATTATTTCTTATTGCATCTCGATTATCTCTGATGTCCTAATTGGTGTCACACATGTAAATACTATTGAAATTTGACACAAGGAGAAATTTACCCCATAAGGTGCAACATAACGCTGAAAATTGTTATGGTCATTGTTAGCACTCGGAATGTACTCAGGTTGTAGGAAGCACACCCCGAGGTAACAGCAAAACCACTTTAGGAAGATATTGATATTTCTCTCCCAGAGAGGGATCTCTCAACACAAGTCTCACAAAATCAAATGATAAACAATATTTAAGCATCCATTCATTTGGCTGAACCATTCACATATCCATTGGGCATGGAGTCATATACTAGTAAAAGATCATAAAGATACATAAACGAGAACTATCAAAGGCAAGATAATCACATCATTACAGTCATCAAATTCGATCTGGGTGAAATGGAAGAGATGAGAAAACAATCCATCAATACAGAGCGTCTGAAACGAATTCCATATCGACTTTAGCAGAAAAATCATATAATATCTGAAATAATGAATAGAGCATAAACATATGAATTCTACTCATTCAACACTGCATTCCAGATACGAAGGAAGAACAAAATGGGGTGTTACACAAAGGAAATAACAAGCACATAAAGGAAATGGCACAGACTGCAACATCAATGACATATGAATCTTTGACAGGAAACTTCTCATGTATTCACTTTATTTCTCAAAACAGATATGTCTTTCCAAACCAGCAACTCACTTGATGGGATCCAACCCCCATCTCATCAAAAGACACCAATATATAGATTTAAATAATAAGTCTGCTCCCAGCAGATCAATAACAGAATGACCAGCGTAAATTAGAGTTTGTAACTAATTTCCTACACCACTAGGAAGTTGTTACAATTCCATTCCTAACTGATCATAGAGTATCACATCAACTGAGTAACAAACTAGGCCACGCAGCTCCACGTCCTCGCTCCATCAGCTCTTTGGTACATGCCACCTGTCCCCTACTAAGAAAGATTAAGCTTTGTTTTTCCCAGCCGCTCTACAG
>LPNX011057162.1:0-141193 GCA_001517045.1 Pseudotsuga menziesii
TGATAATGTATATATATATGCCAACTCAGAAGAAGGCATTAAACCTTGAAAGAGGACACATAAGCCACAAAAAAAGCAAAATCTTTCAAGCAAATTCATTTGAAAACAAAAACTAACCTTGCACGTTTAAAATCCGAACTATGTAGATCTTGAAATGGATTGTTCACCAGCATGAGACAGAAATAATAAACAGCTCCAACAATCACCCAAAAACAGTGCTACAACAATGGCACGTTTACATGTATGTTGTCTTAAACCGATTCCAGTAGAAGGCATTAAACCTTGAAAGAGGACACATAAGCCACAAAAAAAGCAAAATCTTTCAAGCGAATTCATTTGAAAACACAAACTAACCTTGCACGTTTAAAATCCGAACTATGTAGATCTTGAAATGGATTGTTCACCAGCAGGAGATGGAAATAATAAACAGCTCCAACAATCACCCGAAAACAGTGCTGCAACAATGGCAAGTGTGAAGAAAATCTCGTTAAGGTCTTCGTTTTTATAAAACTCGCTATAGCGACGGCAAACATTGATTTTTACACCCTAAGTCAAATTTACCGTTGCAAAAAGCCAAAAAAAATCTAAATGCCTTGGGTGAAAAGCCAAAAAAAAACTAAATCTAGGTGCCGTCTCTACAGCGACGGAGTTCCGTGGATAGATCGACGTTTACGGTTTAAGACGTCGATATAGCGACGGAGAAGAGTGGAAGCGTCGATATAGCGACGGCTAGGCGTCGATATAGCGACGGCTCGATCCTATTACTTCCGATTCGACACCAAAAGGTATGAAACATGGAAAACCTCCGTGGAAAAATCCGCGCTTTTGTATTAGTGGGTAAAGTTTACCATATTGAGATCTAAAATGGAATATATTCTCACCTTGAAAGATATGCGGTTACCAATTGTCATGTCCCCTCTCCTCATCTTGCTGGTGGAGAGGATGCGACTACACTGCTGCTATTGTCAAAATGGGTAATCTAGCTCCATGAACATGATAATAGAATGCATTGAAAAAAAATACATATGCATGTATCATTCATTAAAATAAAACGGAACCAAAATACATGAACAACACCTTCAAGTATTCAACATGTTCATGATAATTTAAAACAAATACAGTTGTAGAACTTAAATACACAAGAAATACTTATCTTGAAAATAAGTTGTCCCGCAACTAGCTATGTCGCTACAATGTTCAACCAACTATAGGCCAGTGTGCTCCTTAATATCTCACCACCACTTTCATCCCTGACTTGGGCATGATTTCCACAAGGAACTAGGAGACAATAGGTTCACACATAGCTAAAAACACATCAAAAATCACCCAAGCCAAACACAGTTGGGTTTATTAGGTTGTGAAGGCAGTGGAAAGGAGAATTGCTTAATCTAGTGACCTAAACCACATAGATATGGACACCTACATAAGATATTGCTTGGTCTACACAATACCTACATACCCAACACAAGGAAGTATCCCTTTCACTGCTACACAGTCCCTCAGGCCATACCTTCCCTTCCAGCGCTCTTCAGGATGTGCATACAAGGTAACCAACCCCTCTTGATAAAGTTTGTGGGGTTCCTCTCTTCACCAGGTTTATCAAGCCAATTTCATGCCTCTTCCACTCCTAACTAGTTCAAACCAACCCAAGTATTTACAGAACAACAACATACAAATGCTAGCTATGGACAAAAACGTATTAGGAACCAAAATTGAAAATTGTAAATAGGGAAAAACAATCCTGGGTGAGAAATATGAATTTGGGAATCATTTATGGGCACTACAAAAGCAAAACAGCCTTAGAAAACACCCAAAATTGTGATTTTCCTCTCCAATTCATTGTACAACACAAAAACAAATTTCTGGGCATGGAGAAAATGAGGAAACAACATAAAAACATGAATCTCTGCTACACATTCACTCGCTAATGCAAAAACGGGTTTTACCAACCATTGAAATTAAGGTAATTATAGAAAACATGAAGGACAGAGCCCAACAAGCTTCAGCTATGTGAGGAAATGGAGGATGTGAATATGTAATGGGATAGGCATGCACTTTTTTGGTATTTACTTGCCCAATAAGTCAAAACACATTTTTCAAAAATTGATGGCTTCTCAAATTCAATTTTGACTTCCATACTCTTCCAACCCCCATTCATTAACTACCTCAATCAATTTCTAGAATAATTAAATGATTGGACACAAAAGACAAGATGGGTAGTTGACAACTTTATGGGTTTTCCCTTTGACATTTGGATTTACCCTATTCTCTCAAGGGTTTGAATACTCCCCCCCCCTATTCCTTATGAAATCGTGCCTCCGTATCTTTAATGTTGCATTGACATAGCTAGTTGTGGGTATTTTTATTAATTGCATATTTACATGATGTCTAAAATTATATTGTGTTTGGATAGCACACGAACCATCGGCATCGATTTTAATTACCGAACATAAAACACTAACAGTTTGACACCTTCATCTTCTGGGTAAAAGGGTTGTGTCCCCATCTTGATGGTACACCTTGTTCCTATGGGTAAATGGGTTATTCTCTCACCTTGATTGACACACCTTGGTCTTGTTGGTGTAGGGGTTGTTTTCCCACTTGGTCATGACCCCTCTTGTTGACTCTTGATCTTATGCTAGCACCCCCTCAAAGTGTGGTACCTTAACCCTTTTGTTATGTTTTTTATGGGTGTGACCTTCTAGCAACGCCAAACATCTCATAGCCTGCTCAAGCAAGTTTAGAAAGGTCATGATTTAGTCCAAACATCCCCAAGAAGGTCATGGTTCAAATCAAGTACACCAAAGAAGGTCACTGTTCATTTCAGGAAGAACCAAGAAGGTCACAATCCAAATTAGGAGGTCACAGTTCAGACTTGAGTGGACTAATATCTTTGCTGAACTTTTTGAGTGTGCTAAGATGTAAGAAAGACATGGGATTTGTACTGGCTACAAACTAAGCTCTGGTTTGTGTGTGGAATGTCATCATTAGCTGATATTTTATTTTATTTTATGGACTGTTGTTTCTTGGTTTGTTGTTCTAGTAATTGGGGTTTCCTTATGGTTCACTTCAAGTAGACCAAAACACTCAAACAGTGTAGTAGATATCTTAGTCCACTCAAACAGAGTTATGGTTTCTTCTAGCACCCCCAAACAACTCACATACTGCTCAAGAAATCCATGGGATCTGTATGGGCTACAAACTGATCTCTGGTTTATATATGGAATGTCACCATTACCTGATATTTTATGGACTATTGTTTCTTGGCACAGGGTAAACTGATGGCTTTGGTGTTTCCCACATTCAATCTAGCTAAGTTTGCTTGAAAGGTCTCCTTAATATCACCATTTAGGTTTCAATCTATTGAGATTATAATAAGCCAAGGCCTCATCTATCCATCCACCTAGTTTATGGGATTTTCCAGCGAACGAGGTAGTCTATGGGCAGTCTTGGGTGAGGTAGTCTTGATAGTCTATGGGTATTCTCAGCAACTAAACCCCAATTCTCCCCTGTTCGTGCTGCTTCTCCACACCCCGCTCGTGCTAATTATGCCCCCTTTTTTATAATAAAACCCATTAAATATTACATTTTTTTTTAACGTATAAAATAAACCATGAATAAACCCCTCAACCCTAAATATGATCCCAATATAATGTTTTTCTATTTATAATTATTAATCCCCCAATATGAGCAGATGTGATATGGTATTGTTCCATCAGCGGCACCCCCTTGATTTCATACTTGATTGGACTTATATCTCTCCTGCATTGTTTGAGTGTGCTAAGTTGTAAGAAATCCATAGGATTTGTATGGGCTACAAATTGAGCTCTGGTTTATGCGTGGAATGTCATCATTACCTCATATTTTATGGACTATTATTTTTGGGTCAGTTGCTCCAGTAATTGGGGTTTCATTATGGTTCACTTCAAGTAGACCCAAACACTCAAACAATACAACATATATCTTAGTCCAATCAAACGTGACTCAAATAGGGTTATGGTTTCTTTTATTAGCCTGAAACAACTCACAACCTGCTCAAGAAAGACATGGGATTTGTATGGGATAGAAACTAAGCTATGGTTTGTGTACGAAATGTCATCATTACCTGATATTTTATGATTGTTGTTTCTTGGTCTGGTTCTCTAGTAATTGGGGTTTCCTTACTTGATGTCTGGTTTACCTTGACTGTTATGATAGTTTAATAACCTATAGTAATTGAATCTATTCTCTCTCTCTGGTATGTCCTTTGTTTTTGTAGTGATTTGTCTCTTAATAGACAAGATCTGATCTAAAATAATATTGCTGAGTATAAAGAAGGTTTCAACTCTCCCAGTGGGTTATCTTATTTGTATTTTTGTACTTTGATTTAGATTTACTATTGATGCTATTTATTGTCTTTGTATGATTTTCAGCTGTAACTAGACAAGAGTGAGACAATATAAGTTTAAAGCATAATTTTCATCTATTTCAACTTTTACACTCTCGAATGTGGACCTTCAAGAGTGTTAAAGTTTAAAGATATGTAAATTATGCGTTCAAACTTGTGTGGACTAAATAATTTTCTGCACTGTTTGATTGTGCTAAGATGTAAGAAAGCCATGGGCTTTGTATGGGCTACAGACTAAGCTCTGGTTTGTGGGTGGAATGTCATAATTATATAATATTTTATGGATTGTTGTTTCTTGGTTTGTTGCTCTAGTAATTGGGGTTTCCTTGCTTGTCGACTCGGTTACCTTGACTACTACTATAGTTGAATAACCTACAGTAATTAAATTTTTTTCTCTCTCTCTCAGGTATGTCCTTTGTTCCTGTAGTGGCTTCTCTCTTAATAGACAAGATCTGATCTAAAAAATATTTTTGAGTATAAGGAAGGTTTCAACACTCCTAGTGGGTTATCTTATTTGTCTTCTTTGTACTTTGAATTAGATTTACTACTGTTGTTATTTATTGTCTTTGTATGTTTTTTTATCTTTAAAACGGGGAGCTTAGGGAGTGTTAAAGTTGAAAGAGATGAAAACTATGCTTTAAACTTATATTGTCTAGTTACAATAATACTATTTTGTTTCTAGTACTTTTTTGTCATCGTTTGTCATGGTTTATGTATTTTTGAGATGATTTATCATGGTTTATGTCCTTTGCCTTATCATATATCTTCTGCTAAGTTTCAATATCAAAATATAGTTGGCAATTTCCAAAAGTTGCAGTTGCATTGATGCCTATTTATGGATTTCAGTTGCAGTTGCAGTTTCCAAGATAACTACTTTTTATGGATTTCATTTCTCTTCCTTATATAAATTGTTTATTTGGTTCTACTTTATATAACTAATGACCCTTATGCAATGATGACAAAAATATATAAAACAATGTATAACCGTGAGAGAGAGAAAAGATTATTGGTCTTGTTGGTCCTATAAAGGAGTTATGTGACCATCTTATATAGTTCACCTTGACCTTCTGGGTTTGTGGTTTGTTCTTTTGTGCCCCCCTTGGTTGAATCATGATGCTTTATCTTACTTGGTCCATAGGTTATTTTTATGGTTAGGTTATCATGACCATGATTTGTTTTCTTGGGTGGACGGTGGGTCCTTCCCCACCGTGACTATGAGCCTGTTTTCTTGTGTGGACTGTGGGGTCTTCCCCAGTGTGATAATGAGTATCACTTTATGGGTGGGTTGTGGTTTTCCAAGAATGATTGTGCAAAGTATGCTTGTGTGTCTCTACACTATGTGAATTCATCCTTACCCCGCATGATTGTGTTTCCTTTTTTAGCATAATTGTATTGGGTATGACTGTGCTTGTTGACTAAGAAATCTGGGTCGGTATGATTCTACTTTAACCATCTCAGGCTCTCTCTCGAGGTATGTAAATTTTTTTCTTAGATTGAATTGTCCCTTCAGTGACAAGATCAAATATAAAATATCTGAGTATATGGTTGATTCAAATATTGGTTATGATTCTTTATTGTTGATATATACTGTACATTATTTTATCTTGTTGTTACTGTACATGACATTTGATGATTCTCGAGGACCAACTTTAACACAGTGACTAATGGAGCGTTAAGTTTAAAGAGATGAAAATTATGTTTGTTTATTACAGTTCAAATTTTGTTAGAGCAGTATTGTTCTGAATCTGATTTTATATGTTCATGCATTAAATTTTGCTTCTTAAATTAAAAACTCTACTAACCCATAAAATTGAACATCAAGTACTTTGGAGATATGTACATGACATATTCCATGCTTGGTTTTTACGGTTTTTGTTATTTGGATTTCCTTTTTATCCTTGTTTGGTTTTCTTGAAAAGTATAGGGATATTAATTTATAATTTTCTCTTTGCCTTTAATGACACATCTAATTCTCATGTCCTTGATCTATGAATTAGTGCTATTTTTCCTTTTATGTCAAATATTACGTGTTTACCATATGGCACTTATGTAGGTTTTGAGCTGGAGTTACTGGAACAAAAATAGGATATGGATGAGAATACGTATTCCAGTTTTTAGATTTCTTTTTGGGTATGATACATATGGATATGGAATATATAATAGTACATGTACAAATATTGATATATATCTATATATTTATGAAATTAGTCTCATATATATGTATATTTATAAAAATATGCTCATATCTATATGTACATATAAATATATGGAGATATGTATGAGTATAGGAGGAGGCAGGAAGGCCCATTTCAAAAATACATACTCGCATTTCTAAATGTGTTTTCCTATACTCATGGTGTACTCATGTTTGTTTTTCTTCTAATTTTTGGCGTTGTTTTGGTTCAAGCTCCAGACTTTGTGGTCTTTGAAGCCCACAAGTATGGTCTCATATTCATACTTAGGATGAGAAATAATTATGATAACTTTGGAGGAAATGCTCAATATGTACAATGGGCTCGCAATGCTTGACAGAATCTCAACTATCTTGATGATTTCTTCACCAATCCCACTATAAAAGGCTACTATAAGAACCATGTTAAAGTAACTAACTCTATAAATGTTGTTTTTGTTTCATTATATACTTAAGTTTCTTTCATTATGTATATTGACATACATAGACCAATTTGCATGCAATACATATACATACAAAAGTTATTCAAAGCTGCATTGGGCAATGCATTTTCTTGCAAACTTTATTGACTAGAGTGAACAACATCACTGGAATAGCCTATAGGGATGACCCTAAAATATTTGCATGGGAGCTTAAGAACGAGCCTTGTTGTTAAAGTGATCCTTCTGGGAGGACCATCCAAGTCATCTACCACCTTTTGTCTTTGGATAATAACTGGGAAATGGAAAATGATTGTAACCATAGAATCAAACAAGGATGTTGTGTTTAAGGTCTTATTTATATTGTTGAACAACATAGTTATCGGATCTTCTATATTGATAGTTCGCTAGGGTTCTTTTTATAATTTTGCTTTCTAGTACTTAATTATTTTGGTAGTGATTGTGTGTGAGAATTATGAGTAAACATGGTAGTTCGTTGGCCATGATGATCAAAAGGGGATGGATTGAGGAGATGAATAGAAATGTGAAATACATTGATGGAAACCATATTCTGGAGGTTGGTTTGGAAGGATTTTATGGAAAATACAAAAAAAAAGATCAATCCAGGATTCTATGTGGGGACAAATTTCATCACCAATAACCAAATCAAAGGAATGAATTTTGCAACTGTTCATTCCTATCCTGACATTTGGTAAGTCTCTATCTTTTTAACCCATATTTATATTGTATTGGAGTGATTAAAAGTTTGAGAATGATATGTTTTTACAAAGTTAGATCTATTTTATAGACTTTTATGCATTGTTAAATGCTAATTTGTAATATTAGTAATTTTAATAAATAGAAAATTGTAATTGAGCAACTACTATTATTTTATTTTTTGAATTTTAAAATTTGAATTTAAAACTTTAGAGTCTTATTCAAAACTTGAAATCCCCCTTTATGCAATGCATGTTTATCTTATTTTATACATTTATTTATATGTGGTATTCGGATATATCTATACTCTTGTACTTGCATCCCCCATTTTCGTGGATCATGTTGCGTACTCATTGCACTCTTACTCAACGTAGCCCTATAGCCACAAATCCATGCAACCTTGGAGTTGATGTTTAAACTTTGCAGACCTCTGAAAGAACGCCTATTTAGTTATTATGAAAGGAATGTGATCTCTATGATTTTGATCATTGTGGGTGAAGTAATGTGCATCCACAATATACATAGAAAGAAGCAAGGTGCATTGTAGAATGCATGTGGGTTCATAAGAGGGGTATCATGTCAATATAATAGGTAGAAATATAAAGGAGTATAAAAAATGTAAATGAAAAAATGGATACATACAATTTATAGTGAAAATCGTTTTTTTTTAAATTGCGAAGGCATATTGGAAGGGGTTAAAAACACAATTTTGGGAGGTATTTTCCAATATTTACTAAAATAATATGTATTGTTTCATATGCCATGAACAAATGTGTTATGTTAGAGGTTCATTGAGTGAAGCCCTTGTGATGGGAACAAGCCATGAATGAGGAAATAGAATGCATTGATAAGAAAAAAAACATTAGATACACTTAAAGTACCACAAGATTGTTATGATATTATAAACCCACTACAGACTTAGGATATCATTAATTAATCATTTTTGGTTAATTTCCTATAGTCTAGACTAGTTAGTTTACCTCCACTTGTACCACTTGGTTAATACTTGGCATAATTACCCAGGAGAACCTTACTCTATTTATGTATAATATGCTTACAAATTTATGGACTTCCCATATTAGAAATTGCACCTTCTTGTCCATTTATTCCTTTACATTGCTTTTCCTGCTTTTCAGTGGATACGGTAAAACTAGTTAACTTGGAAACTACTATATTTTTTTGCCAACCCATCCTCCATGATTTTCTCTCCATATTCCATTTCTAGTAATATTTTCCATCACTCACTCATGTTTTAGTCAATTTGTGAGCTCTTGGACCGATTTAGAAAGTGTTTTAGTCACCTCTGGGGGTTTTTCATATTTTTTAAGACTACTTTATGAGCTAGCATGATTTGTCTCCTGAGAAAATTGATTCTTCCTCTCAAGGATGTATTATTTGATCAATAATGCATGGAATATTTCTCAAACATTCCTCAGTTCTCTCGTGTTCAATTTCATTATTCCTCTCTCTAGTTTTCTTGTTCATATATGTAAGAGATATCTTTTGTAGGAAGATTCACCTACTGAATTCATACTTGGTATTCAAGCATAGGATATAAAATATCTACATGGCATCATAGACTTGCATTTTATAATTCTACATGGTATCAAAGCACAAGGTTTCTCAATCTATCAATCTCTACTAGCAAGAGATCTCAAGCTATCACCTTGATTGAGATTAAAAAGTATCTCTTCAAATTTTTGTGTGTGCAGGTTACAGAGAGAATCTCCAGGAGCACATAAAAAACTAATAATGGATTCTTCTTCAGCTATGATCATGTCTCCTTACAACTATCATGGATGGAAGGCCAATATTGACATTCTATTGCTTAGTTAGGGTCTCTAAAGAGTTTATATGGATTTAGAGAATGATCCAAATGCTAATGTTGAGAAAGCTAAGTGGCATAATCGAATGGACAAAGAATATGGGTTTATTTTTCTCTCAATTTATATGGATATTCTTTCTCATTTTTATGGTTTGACCACTTCAAACCAAGTATGTAAAAAACTTGAGTCTCCCTTTGGAGTATAAGATGAGATAAGAGAACATCAATTGGAGAATGAGTTAATCTCATTGAGTCCAAGCAGTTTTGAATCTATGGAAGGATTCTTCACTGAGTTCAAGTAATGTATTATTATGATGAAGCAATGTGGAATTGAGAAGAAAGAATATTAATTTATTCTTTCCATCCTTTCAAAATTGGGTCTAGAATACTCAATTTTTGTGCCAATGTTTCATGCTACTAGGATTTTTATTTCGAATTGGAAAATGCCTTCTGTGAGTACATTCATTGATTCACTTACTAAAGAGAAAGAAAAATTGGTTCAAATGCGATCTCTTAAAAACTCCAAAATAAAGGACCATGCTCTCGTAGTTCAAGGAAGCAAGAATTCAAAGTCAAAAGAAAAACAAAAAGTGAAAGAGAAGAAGCGAAAGCTAGATGATGAAGATGAAGGTTTGAATTCCATGAAGAATGTCAAGAAGAAAGGGATCTCATCAAAGATTTCTTATTACAACAAAGGTTTTCATTTTGAGAATAATTGTTTCAATAATAAAATGGAAATCATGGCCAAGTTGCTTAGAAGCATAACATTGATGTACCAGATGAACTAGATAATCCTATTGAATCCCTAGAGCACTATCACAATACACAATACAAGGGTAATATAAATTATAGTTTGAATTCCAAATTTAACCATTTTATCAACTCTTTGATATATCTTAATCATAAATCTCAGTGTCTTCCTTGGATAAACGACCCATCAGTTCACTAGAGGCATCTCCCAATACTTGTGTTTTTTCACTAGTTCCTAACTTGTCTTTATCCATATCTTTCTCACTCCATTCAAATGATTATGGTTCTGATTTAGAAGTAAGTCTGCAGGATGATATATAGGTTATGATATCACCCATACCCTTTACCCATCCTTTGAATACTCCTAAGACTATACAAACCCCAAGTTCACTAGTTGATTCCTCATTGGATTCCTATGTAGTGTCACTTGTTTCTGTTGGTTTCAAGCCTTGTTTATTTTTCATTGGTTGGTTATCCATGTCATTAGTCATATTTGGACTTATTTTACACATGTTTGGATATGATCTAACCATATATGGTTCAGATTTCAATTCCATATACCATTCATATTTACTCATCCATCAGTCTTACCTAGTTGCACATCATTTTCCTACTATGGACTTGTATAATCATGGAGACACTATACTAATTCTAGATAAGATTATTCCAACTTTATGGACTGCCATGATTAGAAGCTGCGCCTTCCTATCATTTTCTTCCTTTAGATTGCTTTTCCTGCTTTTCAATGGATAAGGTAAAGCTAGCTAACTTGGCAACTCCTATCTTTTTTGGCCAACCCATCCTCCATTATTTTCTCTCCAAATTCCATGATTAGCAAGATTTTCCATCACTCATCATCAATCACTTGTGCTTTAGCTAATTCATGAGCTCTTGGACTGATTTGGAAAGTGCTTTAGTCACCTATGGGGATTTTTCATATTTGGTAAGCCTTGTTTATGAGCTATCATGATTTGTCTCCTTAACAACTCAAATTTCCTCTCAAGGATGTATTATTTATGTACACTATTATTGATAAATAATACATGGAATATTTCTCAATCATTCTTCACTTCTCTTTTGTTCAATCTCATTATTCCTCTCTCTAGTTTTCTTGCGCATCTATGTAAGAGATATATTTTGTAGGAAGATTCACCTGCTAAATTTCTACTTGGTATTCAAGCATAGGACATCAAATCTCTACATGGAATCAGAGACTTACCTTTTATAATTCTATAAAGATAAGGATGTAATTAATGTCAAATGGATTTATAAGACCAAGCAAGATGCTGATCAGAATGTGCATTTAAGAACAAGGAAAGATTGGTTACAAGAGGGTTCACATAGTACCCCGGAATAGACTTGAATGAAAATTTTGCACCAGTTGCATGAATGAACATAGTCAGAATAGTTTTGGCCATTGTTGCACATAATAAATGGCCTATTTATCAAATGGATGTTAAATTTGCAATTTTAAATGGCTATGTGGAGGAGGAAGTGTATGTGGAACAAACACAAGGCTATGAATTTCCACGACAAGAGCACAAAGTATATAGGCTGAAAAATGCACTCTATGGATTGAAGGAAGATCCTAGAGCTGGGTACCATCATAATGATTCTTTTCTCACCCAAAATGAATTTCATAGAAGTGAAAGTCAACCAATGCTTTACATCAAGGTTAATGAACAAGGTAACATGTTAATTGTTTGCATGTATGTAGATGATTTAATTTTTACTCATGATTTTGGCATAAACGAATTAAGTTAAGTCATGAAAAGTGAATTTGAAATGATTGATCTCGGGCTTATGAAGTGTCTTTTGGGCATTGAAGTCCAACAATCTGAAAGTGGTATATTTATATCACAGTCCAAGCATTCAAACATAGTTTTGAATATATTTAATATTGCTAATTGCAAGGTATCCCCAACAACAGTGATAACATGATTAAAATTGGGCAATGATGATGATGGATGACATGTAGATCTTACGATGTTTAAAAGGATGGTTGGCAGCCTTATGTATCTAACTACGACAAGGCCAAAGATAATGTATGGAGTAAGTATGATCTCAAGGTTTATGCAGTCACCAAAAGACTCTCATTGGCAAGTAGGTAAGAGAATTCTAAGGTATGTAAGTTGCACAAAGGACCTTGACATTTTGTATTCAACCTCAGAAAAAAATAAACTTATTGGATATCTTGGCAGTGATAATGGAAGCAACATACATGACAAAGAAAAATCACATCTGGGTACACATTTCATTTTAGTATAGGCATTGTGTCATGGGAATCAAAGAAAATACCCATCGTAACTCTTTCTTTAGTAGAAGAAGAGTATGCCACAACTACACGTGATGCATGTCAAGTTGTTTGGATGCGAAGGATGTTAAGAGACTTGTTGCAGAACCAACATGAACCTACAATAATTTACTACAACAACAGTTCAACCATTGCATTGTCAAACAATCATGTGTTTCATAAGAGAACCAAGCAGATTGACACAAGGTATCATTTTATAAGAGAATTGTTAAATAGCAAAGAAATTTGTTTAGAATTTCGTAGGTTTGAAGATCAGTTGGAAGACATATTTACAAAATCATTGGCAAGAGACACATTCGAGTCTTTGTGAATTTGTTTAGGAGTGACAAGTTCCGCACAGTGAATTCTTCCATGCACAGAGCAGGTTCCATCTCTGAAATATTTTGTAAAATTTTGTTTTAATGATCCCCATCTTCTCATAATTAAGGGGAAGGATTAGATAAAATAATTATGAGTTGATGTCTTTTAAATCTCAGTCGACTCAATCAGAGTTTGTAGAGGTACATAATTGTTAGTAAATCTGCCGACAAGCATGGTGTGCACTTTCTTTTATTTATTTAGTAGTGTTTTTGTTCTATAAGTCAAGTTGTTAGGTAAATTTATAGTCATGAATTAATTTACAGTCTTTAATGTTAGTGGATATCTTCAAAGAGAGGAAAATATAGTATTTGTATATATAGAAGAAAAAATAATGAAAAACAAAGCATGTTGGAGAAGAACACAATAAGATCGAAAAGAGAAGAAGAAAAGTCTAAAAAAGTTAGAGAGCTCATTCTCAAGAATATTTCTGCAACACATCTTCTTGAAAATTACTTATGTAAATATTTGTGTCAAAGTTTACATTAATTTATATGATGGTGAAACGAGTTTTTCATGTTATATAATTAATAAAAAAAGAAATATTCTTTTACAATGTTGGGTTAAGTGACTACTTGTAGAAGTGGAATATATTAACTTGTTGGGTTAAGTGACTACTTAGGTTAAGTGACTACTTGTAGAAATAGTCGTGTAGAAGTTATTTAATAAGTTTATAAATTCAGTTGAAGTAAAGTTCCAAGGGTTAGGGTTCGAGTCTTGAGTCTTTTGGGGTTAGGCCTTCTCTGAGGATGGTTGGTGGTTTACCACCTCTACCATCCACTAATGTGGGGAAGTATTGTTGGGTTTCCCGTGCATATTTCCATATGAAAAAAAATTTCCATTGAAGTAAAAACTAGTGGTGGTTAATTTTGTGGAAGATAAATCACGTGGGAAAAAAGCCTATCGAAGTTAATTGGGTGGAGGTAAATCATGTGGGAGAAAAGCCGACCGAAGAAATTTGTTGTTGTTCTTCATGGATTTCCTAATGAAATAGAAATCATCTTTCAATTATTTGCTTTTTAAATATTAAAATAACTTACTTTTGAATTTTTTTTAACTCACACTTGTATTTTAATTTTTTATTTTTATTATGTAACTGTTTAATTTGCATTTTGAATCACTATTATAGGACAATACACTTGTCTCATCCTAATGCAATCTAAAAAAACATAAATGATAATCCATCTTAAATTCTAAAATATAAATATCTATCGACACAATTATCAATTCCATACATGTTATCACTAACTTTTTTCTAGTTATCTATTATTCAAATATTTTTTATATAATTGTTCAACTACCAGTTATGTCTAGGTACGTGTTATCACCCAACTTTTTAGAGTTACTTCCGAAGTTATCCATCCATCCTGCATCACTTCACACTTATTTTTTATATTTCTTTTTTTGTAATTGTTTAGCTACCACTTATCCATGCCTTATCCATGCCTAGCTACATCTTATCCGGCAACTTATTTTAAGCATCTCACAAGAAGACTCTAGCTCCATGTTATGGCATAACTTATTTCACTTATCTCTCATGAAGTGTTTGAGTTATCTATGCATCCATGCATTAGCTACCAATTATTTTATTTTTCTTATAATTATTTATTTTAAATTTTGACCATTAATCAATTTGGACAATACATTTGTTTTATTGGACTAAAATCTAAAAAAAGCATAGATATAATCCACCCCAAATTTCAATAATATAAATTTTTCCATCTTAAAATCTAAAAAAAATATAAAATAGTAATCCACCCCAAAATTCAAAATTCAATAAACACTTATGTTTTAATTAATTACACAAATAAAATAAACTTCTATGTCAGCAGCCATATTGCCTTCATTGAAGCTCTCCATGGCACGAACAATTTTCTGTTATCGAATTCCCGCAGTACTTCCTCCTCCTGCTCCGCGGCACGTATTCGATTGGTGATATTGAACGGAAGTAGGGCTATTCTTCTCTAAGTTAATAATTGGATAACTTAATTAGGATTATTATTCTGTGAGATTAAAAGAGGACAAAACTATTGAACTTATCTCCATAATCCAATCTAAACACATTTATTATTATAAATGTAGTCGCCAACGAAGAATTAAAAAGGCATAATGAATAAACAAAATTATTTAAGTTTAATTGGATTGAATTTTTAGATTGTAGATCTTTCTTGGTTTGATTTATTTTTTTAATTTAAATTACAATTTTTACATTCAAATAATGAATAGTCAAAATCAAATAAAAGACGTTAATAATAATAATAATTTATTTTTAAAGTCATCCCAAGCCACACATTAATTTGGTGTATGACACCACTTTGTTTGTAGGACAAGAGACCCCTTTTAAGGTAAATAATGATTTAGATTTGAAACTGTGACCTCCTAAGAAGAAACACATACTCTTAACTATTAGACCCACTCATGCTCTTAATGAATAGATACAAATTTTATATTGTAAATCTAAACTAAGTTTTATTTTTTGAAAATTTGAAGACACATATTACATTGAAAATGTACTTTTAATTGAATTCTGGTGGGTGAATGCTTTCCCTTCACTGCTGAAATTTGCCGATCTTGTCATAAACAGTTTGGCAATTTTTATAAACAGTTATTAATTTTTCTTTTATTTTTTTTAGAAAGACTAAACTTTGAAACCTGTTTCTAAATCCAAATTTTAATTACAAGTAATTTGAATGTTTATGGAGGTATATTGCATAATATTGGTGAGTATCAATTATTGATTTATATTTTTTTGGGAAGTAATTTTTTTATATTTTTATTAAATATACAATAAAAATTTATTATAAAAATAAGTTCTTTATTCCCTAAATTTTTTAATAAAAAATCTTGAAACGTTTTGAAATAAAAACTCAAAACCTTATTTAAAAAAATAGTTTGAAGGGTAGAGATGAAGTGAAATTCCAACCCTGTTGGAGTTATGCCGTGTGGTAGTTGACATAATTAGCAAAACAATGGTGTATTTGCTGCCTTGATCGGTCATCCTTGACAAACATGTACGTTTGGTCCATCCAACGGACCAATAGCGAAGTCAATAGTTGACTTCACTGTTGGTCTGTTGGATGAACCGAACTTACATGGTTTTTAAGCTCAGGCGCCCCGATCACGGACTGATTTTGCATTGAACACTTGTAAAGCATTGCGTGACAGAGTACGCAAATAGGAAGACCAATCCCTTCTTGCCAATATTGGAAGCATGGCGTTATTATGAAAGCTGGTCGGGTGGTGCACCGACTCTCAAAAGATCAGAGTCTCAGTGTTCGCATACATGTTGCGGCTTTAACTCTCATCCACATATATGGTCCTTCTCATCATGTTGTGATATAGAAAGAGATATATTTTACCGTCGAAGATACATTTTAATTTTAGAATTTTGTAGGAGATGTGTAATTTTTTTCTGAAGTTTATATATGTCTTTTTTAAAAACTGAATTTTTTAATAAAGTTTAAAATTTAATTTTGAATTAAATTTAAAACAATTACAACAAAATATAAATGAAAAATATTAAAAATATTTACATCTTTAATCCCAATCTACATTTAATATTGCAGAGATCTATAATTTTAAGAATTAACACATCTCATTGATTAGGTTTTTGGATCGGGCACTTTTAAATCACATATTTAGGTTTTTGGGTTGGGCACTTTTCATTCACAGAATGTGTCACGGCACTTCTAAGGAGAACAGTGTTTTGGAGAAATGAAAAAATAGAATTGAAATGGGCGGAGGGAGGCGTGGAGCTCCTGAGACAGAAAGTGTAAATAAAAGTACTTGGGAATGGGACACCAGTGCTGTGATTATGCGCATGCAGTCACGTCGCCTCTCGCATGCAGTCACGTCACCTCTCGCATCACAATGCATGTGGCTCCCCGGATATGCGCTTCTTTACTCAGTTGTGAAAACGTAAAAAATATTTAGCATGCCCCAGAGCATTTATTGCAGCATGCTTGATGACTGTTAGAGCCGAACAAAACAAAAGCTAGTAGTACAATGCATGTGACTTCCCCGGGTTTCTGAGTTCTTTAGACTCTCGACCAAAACCTTCCTCCTGAAAAACATAGATAAGCTAACAATATAAAATATTGAATTGTATTTGGTGGGAATGGTCTGATTTTTTGGGTATAATTTTGAAAAAAATCTTTTTTAACTTTTGGAGTTTTGCCTCCCTATTTAAAAAAGACATTTAAATTTTGATTTTGTAAAATAAAAAATAAAAAATTAGTCAAAAAAATATAACCATCTATCTAAATACTCTAATTTTTTAACTACTCCTCATTATAAATTTCTCTAATTTTTTTATCTAAATAGTCTAATTTTTTAACTACCCCTAATTATAAATTTCCCTAATTTTTCTCCTAATTGCCTACCATAAAAATAAAACTTATAATTTTCTATTGTTAAAATAAAATGCATTTCCCTAACATTGCCTTTAATAGAATTAAACAGAGCTCTTTGGCCCTAATTGTTATCCCTTAAGTCGAATGTTCTCATAATATTAAGGAATTTTTTATAAATTTGAGACTTTTGTGTGGAAGAGACTTTGCTTAATAAAAAACTTTTTCAAAGGGAAATGTCAAAGGTTCTTGATTTCTTTCTATCAAAATAGATGTAAATACATTCACATGAGTAAATTTGGAGAGCCTATGCGACTTAAACTATTTTTGCAAATAACATATGAAAATTATAAATATATACTATTGTGGCAACAAAAGGGCAACTATCACATGGATAGGATTACTTGTTTACATAAAGCTTCGGATTTTAGTAATTTTCTTCATAGTTTGAGCTTGAGCTCTTTAGACTTTTTGAACTTTCTCATTATCCTTATACATAGACTTAATATTGGATTCTCTCACACTCACTAACATTAAAGACTTTAAATTAATTTCTATTTGAAATCCATCTAATCGCTTGACTTTGGAAAATACTACATGTATGAAAAAATATGCAGAGACTTGAACCATACTCTCCGACATTGATTGACAAATTAAACTCCTATGCACTTTAATTGGGCCAACACGGATGTGATTTACATCAGATCATAATTAATATTTCCACCACTCCCCCTTAATTATGATCACATGGAAATCATTAAACAAAAATTTATCAAAATATTTCACAGCTGGAACTTTACTCTATGCATAATAAACTTCATTATGCAGAGTTTGTCACTACTAAACAACTTCACAGATACTGGAATGTGTCCCTTGCCAATGGATTTGTAAATATCCCTTCCAGTTGATCTTCATACCTGGAAAATTCTAAACAAATTTCTTTTTTATTTACCTATTCTCTGATAAAAAGATATCTTGTGTCAATATGCTTGCTTCTTTTATGTAACACATGATTCTTTGATAGTGCAATTTTTGAACTATTGTTGCAGTATATTGTTGTGGGTTCTTGTTAGTCCCGCGACAAATCTCTTAACATCATGCACATCCAAAGAAATTGACGTGCAACACTTTGACCTGCGACATTCTCTGCTTCTGCTAAAGAAAGAGTCATAATGGGTTGTTTCTTTGAATCCCATGACACAACACTTGTACCAAAATGAAATATATATACCCAAATGTGCTTTTCCTGTCATGTATGTTTCCTCCACTGTCACTATAAGTATATCCATCAAGAATACATTTTTTGAGCTAGAATAAAAAATATCGAAATATTTTGTGCCACTCGCATACCATAAAATTCTTTTCCTACCTGCTAATGAGAGTCTTTTGTTGACTCCATAAACATTGAAATCAACTTACTTCATACATGATAGATGGCCTTGTTGCAGTAAGATACATAAGGCTAACAACCAACCTTTTAAACATCGTGGGATCTACATTTGATCCATCACAATCCTTGCTCAATTTCAAACTTGTTATCACCGGTGTTGGTGAAACCTTACAGTTAACCATATTAAATATTTTAAAATTTTCATTTGCATATTTGGATTATGAGATGAAGATAGCATATTTGGTTCTATGGGGTTCAATGCCCGGAGAATATCTCATCAATCCCAAGTCAGTCATTTCAAATTCACTAATTTCCATGACTAATCTAAATTATTTTATGCCAAAACCACAAGTAAATATTAAATCATCTACATACAAGCAACCAATTAACATCTTACCTTGCTTGTTTACTTTGAAGTACAACATTGGTTCACATTCACTTATGTAATGTCTCAAAAAATTGAAAAAATAAATAAAATTTATAGGTTAGTAAAAACTACCCGAAGGGGATCATTATAACTCATGCAGAATTACATTCGCTACATAAAATTTCAATCTCTTCAGAAACTGCTCATGCTGTCTTGTTAATCTCTTATCCATTCCGTGATTATTAGTTTGTTTACTTCTTATGTCTTAATTTTGTTATTTAAACTATTTGTACATCTTAGTTATTACTGTCGGTGAATTAATGAATTGTATAGTTCATTGTTTTACTTTTGCACATATGTACTTTATTTATTAAGTATAAACTAACTTAACTTTGTTGATGGAAAATAAAGTGGTGGAAAGGCGGGACTAGTTCTCCCATGACGATCTAAGAGGTAAGGTATTACTTGGTTACAGAGGCTTACTTAGTTCAATCGAACTAAGTCACTTCTCTCTTTTACTTATGCCGTTCATTACTTGCGATGGGATTGGATGTAAAGTGTGCTGACAGCCTTGGTTGTCGATAACCTGCTACTAGTTATTACGTTTCCTATCGACTTGGTTTTAAAACTTGTGTTGCAGCTGCAACTTTTCCCAAATTTCTGAAAATTTTGGACCCTCCTTGTTAATTTTGTTTTCTCCACTTTGCTACATGTTTGGATTGTTGAAGCCAAGTTTTCTTGCTATTTGGGATTTCCTTTGGGTTTGTGCATGCTTTGGACTGTAAGGCTTAGTAGATTTTACGATGTTTTATTGTTGAGGTTTAAAATGGGATTGTCATGTTCTTTATTTCTTCGATGTTGACTGGTCTACGGGGTTTCTTGACCTTTTAAATTTTGTTGTTGCGGCTGTGTAGCTCACTAACCATCTGATGCCTGCAGAGGATCTGACCCCTGACATTTTATCGTGCCAATGTTGGTCTATTTGCCGCAACCCCTAGATTGTAGGATACCCGCCGTTGCGGCTGCGTAGCCCGCTAATGAACCGACGTCAAGTGTCCCGATCCATTGATGAGGGTTTTTATATGCCCGTTTCTTAATTTTTTTCCCGCCGATTGTTATGAGATCGTATTTGTTTTGTAAGAGACCTATGTGCCTTGTTTTGGGTTGAAATTTGCACATAAGAACCTAGCTCTGATTTTCTCTTCTTTAGGAATCATTTTATTAATATTATGGTTTATGTTTATTAAAGATAGTTGGAATAAATGATGAATTCTCGTTTGATCGTAGATAGACAAGGCATTTTTTTCCCAGATCCCTTTGAAGATTATTGCGGTGAAGAAGATGCAGTTGGAGGACCAAGCATGTTAAAGCATCAGGTGGCAGAGTCCTTGCTCGAGGAAGAAAATTATAAGGATCTGAGGAGGGATCGAGGAATGGTAGAACATAATCCTTAGAGAGAAAAGGCCCATGCATGGGCATTTCATCAGTTACCTAGCTATGCCCATTTTTTTTTATGAAAGTCTTTATTTGAAACGTAACATGGAATCATGAGCATTCACTAAATGACAAGACTGGAGATCAAAATGGTCATGGGGAAACTGAAAAGTTTTGAGTGGTTTTTTTGTATAAATATAGAGAGGAAAGAGTGAGGAAAGGGCTTTTTCCTGGAGAGACTTGTGAACTACTTTCCATGTAATAGGAACTATTTCGTTTTGCAATAATAAAATTACAATTTTTCCTGTTGGAGAAAGAACTGTGTGGAATGTTCAAATGTGATGAAATGAATAATGTTGAAGGGGAACTATTTTGTTTTTAGCTGTGTTTCATTAACTGTGAGATCGTTCTAACTTTCTGAACTTATGTTCTTATATGGATGTTCTCTGGTTTGTTCTTTGATAATTTCCACTATGAGTAATGAATGTTTTAACAGATGACGAGCTATCTTGTTGTGCATATATTTATTCATGTTTATGTGTTTTGATTCTAAGAGAAACTATCTGTGATTTATCTTAACATATGAATAGTATTACATTACTCATGAATTGATAATCTTGCTCCCTAGGGACAACTTAGTTAATATTGTTTTTCAGTTGTGTGTGATTTAGATGTGAGAGAGTCTAAGATGAGAGGTAAGAACCTGTGCATCACATTGTGACCATTCCTCACATTCTTCATAAGTATGCATCCTAGATAGGAACTTGCATATCATACTTAAAGTCAAAATACAAAAATATACACGGTGGACTGGGCCACCACTGGTAAAACCCTTTTGTTTTTGTTACTTGACCTATGGTAGTCGGACCGCAAACCAGATGGATTCCCTACACCAAACAGTCACGGGCTAGTTGGGAACATTGAATGGGGAGAATCCCTTGATATTACTGCCTGTGAATTTCCAAGCCTCAACAGTTTTTGGTGCTAGAAGGAGGGCCACCAGTGCATGGCTGGCCGAGGAATTCATTTCCTCGAAGTTACTCCACCAGTGATAGTTTTGAAAGCAGTTTATTTCCTGATCCAAATACTGAAGAGAATAGAGAACATTTGTTTTTTGTGTACAACCAAGTAGTCAATGATCTGAGAAGACACACACATGCTTATGTAAAGAGTATTGGAGGATTACCCACTATCCCTGATTTACTTCGAAGAGAATACAAGAATAAATATCGTCCCATATTGGAATATTCAGTGTTGGTTGGAGATTTGGAAGAGTTAGTAGAAGTAGCATTACAGGAAGTTGTTCAGCCTCTAAATCAATTAGGCCCAAACACACCTTATTGTTCTCCTATGCGTACTCCTGTTCCCTCACCTCCTCACTCTCCACCCAGACTCATGGCAGGCGTTAATGCCAATCGCCACTGAACCCACCAAATCCACCGCCAGCTTGGAAAGCCAGATCACCCTTGAACTTAACACCTCCGTTGCATGACTTACCTCAAGCTTTTGAGAAGATGCTGCCCAAGTTTGATCCAAATGAGAAGNTTTATTTGGCAATAGAAGTATTGAGGGATGGGGAACATGAGGATGCCATTTGTAGACTTTTTTCGCATACCCTTAAAGGAGCAGCAACATCATGGTATTTTGGTTTACCTGCAAACTCTATCTCAGACTGGGATACCTTTGAAAGGATTTTCAGAAGTAAGTATGCAACGCAAAAAAATCATGCGGCTCTCATGAAAGGACTGTGTGCCTTAAAGAAAGAAAGAAAAGATAAGGTGCATAGTTTTACCCAAATATTTGCAGCTTATATTAAGAATTTTTCTGAAGCTGACAAACCCTCGAATAAAATTCTGATTGAGTATTATATTTCAGCTCTAGGACCTGAGTTGGCCATGTTTGTTAAAATGAAAGCCAAACCTATGCTAGCAGAGACTTATGAAGAAGCCGAAAGAGTGGAGGCTGAAAAGGAAAGCATCGAAGACTATCGTGAGCAACCGAGAGAAAAAATTGTTGGGAGGAAAGCTTTGTTATTTACTAAGCCTAAAGAGGAGCAATCACCAGACTTTAAAGGAATGGAAAATATGATGCAGAAGCTCTCTAATAGAATAATAGAATTGGAAAAGGAAAAGGAAGACCAAAAGTTTTATAAGCCTTATTACAAGAAAGGGGAAGATAACAATCAATCCCAACCCCCTCGCCCTACATCGATGAACTTAATGGAGGTGGGGATGGATAACTTTTGCACTTTTCACCAACAACCTCATTTTGAAAAGAATTGTCCTTAATGGATAAATTCAATGACGTTGGTTATGAATCAGCTATTGGATACCAAATTAACCGAGGATAATGATGAAGAAGGGAAAGACAACAATAAATCAATAGAAAAACAAGAGGATGAGGCCATGGTTTTATGGGACTGTGTGTCGTTGTTTGATGCCGAGGAAGAAAAGGATCTCAGACATGAAGATATCCTGGAAACAAATGTAACGACGAGAAGCCAAGGGTTGATTAAGGAAAATAGTCTTATGCTCCCAAATATTAAGAAACTTTAAAAGAATGTTAAGAAATTTCAAAAAAACTCCTCAGCTAATAAAATTCCAGAATTTACCCCCTCAAGTCAAAATCCAAGACAGATCAACATGCCTACTTAACCCATTGAAGAGAAAATAAATAATGTTAAAATGAACCTCACAGAACATAATATGGATTATGAAATCGTGGAGGATATCAAAAGGGTAAGGGAAAATATCTCGTTATTTGAGATGTGCAATGTGCTGCAGCAGAAACAAAAGTGATTGAAAGCACTTGAAATATCAGAGGAGAAACTTCCCACTAACAATCAGCCCCAAGAAGAATAAATTGGTGAAGCAAGTGTGGGAGGTAAGCCTAAATGCAAGACTCCACCTTTTCTCCTGACTTTTGAATTTTCAACCACAACGTGCACATCTGTCTAGTAGACTCAGGGGCATCAGTCAACGTTATGCCGCTATCAATATGCAAAAAAATAAATGGACAACCTAAACCATCTACCTAGAGGGTCATTCAGTTGGATAGAACGAATGCGAAGGTAATTGGGGAAATGGAGGATGTTCTTATTCGCTTATCTTCAAATGATAAGGTATGTCAATTCATTGACATTGTGGTGGCTGACATACCTGAAGCTTATGGACTTGTTTTGAGTAGAGATTGGTTGGCAAAGCTGAGTGGATATTTTGCCTCAGACTGGTCACATCTGTGGCTACCTTATAAAGGAATTCCAAATCAAATTAAAGTTTTAAGAGAGCCCCACATGAAACACAATGTTACTCAGTTCGAAGAAAAAAATGAACCAGTGAATTCTGTTCTGGAAAATTACCTTATTGAGCTAGAACCGGGAAACTATCAAGCGAAAGAAACTAGCGACACATTAGATGCTCAGCCTGATCTCCTTCGTTTTTCAGAGGCTAATGAAATCAATTATAAAATAGTAGACTTAGCTGTAGATGTAGATGTTGTTTCACGCACAGTAGTGGTAAGCGATTTTTGGACGCTTTTCTTTGATGGGTCTAAAACTTTGGAGGGGTCAGGAGTCGGCTGTGTCCTGATTGATCCTAAGAAAAATAAACATTTTCTTTCATGTAGGTTAGAGTTTTAATGCACCAATAACACAGTTGAATATGAAGCACTAGTTCAGGGACTAAGAAAAGCAATTGAATTAAAGGTAGAAAATATGAAAGTGTATGGGGATTCTGAATTAATTGTAAAACAAATTCGAAATCAAATACATTGCATTTCTCCTAATTTAAAAGCTTATCAAAATGAAGTATGGGATTTGCTTAAATATTTTCATGCATTTAACACTGTATCGATTCCTAGACTTAAGAATGCGGCGGCTGACTTGTTGGCCACCTCAGCTGCGAGGCTTGTGCCCTCTAATAACCGGTGTTCTATTGAATTACTTTCCAGGCCTTCTATTCCAGATATGATTACCAATCTATGAGTTTTTGATGATGATCAACAGATTCTAGAATTCCTGAAAAATGATGAGACCTTCAAAGGGGCGATTATTGATGATGAAGAACATCAAGCTGAGCTAAAATTCGATAATTTTATTCCTAAAGGACTCAGGACTTTAGAGCGAATGTTTGATCTAAACGATAAATTCAGAAGGCCAGTGAATGTGAGGACTCAAAGCTCATCTCTACAGTTCAAGTTAATTAATTTAGGGATTGAAATTGAGCCTAAATATGTGAATTTGGGAAAATGTTGCTCTCTAATTGAAAGAAATAAGTTCATCAGTCTATTCAAACAATACAAAGATGTTTTCTCCTAGACGTATGAAGATTTGAAGACATATGACACCAATATTATTCAGTATGTTATCCTCATCAGATCCGGGGTCAAGCCCTATCAACAACCTTTAAGGAAAATGCATCCAAAACCAGAGCCTCTAATTCAAAATGAAGTAAAGAAGTTGTTGGATGCTAGAATTATCTTCAAAGTTAGACACTTGAAATGGGTTTCAAATCTGGTACCAGTAAGGAAGAAATCCAGAGAAATTAGACTATGTGTGGAATTCAGAAACTTAAATCGCACTTCGGATAAAGACAATTATCTTGTCCCACCCATGGAACATATATTGCAAATGGTTTCGGGTTCTGAATTATTTTCTTTATTAGATGGATTCTTAGGCTACAATCAAGTGTTAGTAGTTGAAGAAGACAGACTTAAAACTACATTCAGAACCAGATGGGGGACTTTTGCTTACAGAAGGATACCCTTTGGACTCATAAATGCTGGAGCTACTTTCCAGAGGGCTATGGATAAGGTTTTCATGGTCTGATTGGCCGCAATGCTGTAGTATACCTCTATGACATCACAATATTCTCAAAGAAAAGGGAAGAACATGCATTCCATCTAAAACAGATTTTTGAATGCTGCCTAAAATATGGTATCTCATTAAACCCCAAGAAGTGCGTGATTGCCATTACCGAGGGTAAGTTACTGGGTCACATGGTTTCTAAGAAGGGGATCTCCATAGACCCAGAGAGGATCAAAGCTATCGAACAGATTCCCTTACCCCATAATAAAAAGGGCATACAATCATTTATGGTGACAATAAATTTCATGCAAAGGTTTGTGCCAGATTTCGCTCAAATTGTTAAACCTTTGCAGCAAATGGTAAAGCAAAGTGTACAATTCAAGTGGACTGATGTAGAGAAGAATGGATTTAGTAAAATAAAGACAGCTGTTGTGCACGCACCCTCCCTCAAAAGTCCAGATTTAGAGAAAGATTTTATTTTATACACTTTTGCATCTGACGATTCCCTAGCAGCGGTGCTTACCCAGAAGGAAGATGGGGGAGATGAGTTCCCCATATCATTTATGAGCACTGGTCTGCAAGGGTTCGAATTGAATTACACAGCTATCGATAAACAAGCTTACGTAGTGTTCAAAGCAGTAAAACAATTCAGACCATATATACTTAAGAACCAGACAAAGGTAATAGTTCCACACCCAGCTGTGAGGTCTCTTTTCATACAAAAGGAGTTAGGAGAAAGAAGAGGCAACTGGGTAACAACTCTACAGGAGTATGACCTCAAATTCAAGCCCAACCTCCATAGTTAAAGGGTAAGGATTGTGCAAACTAATGACTAAAAGTAAAGACAATGAAGAACATGACTGGGAAGATGAAGCTGAGTTACATTTAATGGATGTATGTCCTCTTTTCACAGCTCTAGAATCCTAGTATCGAGACCTTGTGTATTACCTTCAAGAGGGATTGTTACCAAAACATTGGAATTCTAAGCAAAGAAGAGCATTGTGTCTTAAATCAGCCTCATACCATATTGTTGAAGGAATATTATTCAGAAAGAATTATGATGGAGTTCTTCTTAGATGCTTAGAGAAAGAAGATGCGAATAAGGTCATGATAGACTTACATGATGGGCCTACTGGAGGACATTTTTCTGGGGATACAACAACCCATAAAATTCTCAGAGCCAGATACTATTGGCCCACATTATTCAAAGATGCACATGCCCATGTCAGAAAGTGTGACATCCGTCAAAGGTGTGGTGGAAGATAAGTTAAAGTAGCAGGACCATTAAAGCCATGATGATAACAGAACATTTTGAGTAGTGGGGGATGGATATCATTGGAGAGATAAAGCCAAATTCTTCCTTGCAACAAAAGTATATTCTAATGACAACTGATTACTTCACTCATTGGGTCAAAGCCATTCCGTTGTGTAAAGTGAATGAAGATGCGGTCATGGACTTCTTGCAAGATCATATTATGACCAGGTTTGGAGTTCCAATTTCTCTAGTTTTCAATAATGCTACTTATTTTTCCTCTATTAGATTAACTGCATTTGCTCATGAAAAAGGAATTAAGTTGTGTTACTCTGAAAATTATTATCCACAAGGAAATGGTTTGGCTGAATATTCGAACAAGAATATGATTAGAATCTTAAAACAGACTGTGATAGAAAACCAAAGAAGTTGGCATTCAACATTACCAAATGCTCTTTGGGCTGATAGGGCCACCCCCAATACTTCGTTAGGTGTGTCCCCATATACCCTTGTTTATGGAAAAGAGGCCATTCTACCCCTCAATATCATGCTACCCTCTTCCATAATAACTCAAGAATCAAGAGGATCAGATAATGAAGTCTTGCAGATGAGGATACATAATCTATTGAAGGAAGAGGAATCGAGATCCAAGGCCAGAGAATGTTTTAAACAACAACAGGAGGTAGTGAAGAGGTGGTTTGATAAGCTCAAAGCTGGGACAAAAGAATTTGAAGTGGGAGATTTGGTTCTTAAGTGGGATCACCCTCATGATGAGAAGGGAAAGCACACAGAATTTCAATAGTTATGGGTAGGCCCTTTCCAGATTGCGGCAAGGCTTGGCCCCTCAACCTATAAGTTGCAAGATTTACAGGGATGGGAAGAGAACATACCGATAAATGGTTTAGTTCTTAAACTTTATTTTTCTTGATTCTGTTTTATTTTGTTCCATTTTGTACATAGATAATTGACTTATTTTGCCATTTTGATTTGTTCATTTCCTGTTTGTTTAGTGTAGTTTTATTTTGATTCCAATAAAGGAAGAAAAATTTTGGTTACATTGAGAGCATCAGAACCCTTGATAAACTGAGATTCTTTGGGCATTAGACCGTGTCTTATTGTTTGAATATGATGGAATTTCTCCTAGTAAGTAGTTTTCCTAAGTGTCGATGAACACATTGAGGTCCAGCGTAATTCCTGAAATAACTCAGAATCGAAAGGTCTGGAATACTATTTCGAGGATCCATCCATTTCATATCTAAAACATCCTAGGGGTGACAGCAAAAGACCCATGGAAAGGGGAGCAAGGTAAATAGTATATTATATCTAAATGATCCCATGCCAAAAATGGAAAGCTAAAAGGCTAATAAGAGTCAAAACTCCTAAGAAAGCAATATTCATCAAAACAAAGTACTGAATTATATGAGTACAAATTGCTAAAAGTTCTTCTCCGTCTGTGAGCTGAAAATTAAATGCATCTCTCACACAAAAGGACACTATGGATAGAAGAGCTTGAATAAAATTCAGAAGAAAAGGCATCAGGAGGACTCAAAAGGACATAAGTCCACAAACAAAAAATGCCAAGTGGCATGGGAATGGGGAACAAATAAATATTTTTGTTTACCATGTGTTACAATCCTGTGGTGTCTAAGCTGGAAGCTACCCAAATACAAAGTTAAAATGAAATCCACCTACTTAAGCCTCAAAAGAGTTATCCCGACCTTGAGATTTTGGTTTCCATTCCCTAAAAAATTGGACTATCATCAATGATTACAGGTTCATATATGTGACATTATGGGAATCCAGACATCTAGAAGAATTCAGCATGTCAGTTTCACTGTTAAACAACCTGTTGCTTAAGGAGGAGTTTATTCGGAGATCTGGGTTCACCAGTGAGTCGCCAATTGTTGCAGCTGCAACTTTTCCCAAATTTCTGAAAATTTTGGACCCTCCTTGTTAATTTTGTTTGCTCCACTCTGCTACATGTTTGGATTGTTGAAGTCAAGTTTTCTTGCTATTTGGGATTTCGTTTGGGTCTGTGCATGCTTTGGATTGTCAAGCTTATCAGGTTTTACGATGTTCTATCGTCGAGGTTTAAAATGGGATTGTCATTTGCCATTTCTCGGAGGTTAGCCCGCTTTTTATTGTTGGAAAATAGACCTCGTTTTTTATTTTTTTGGAAAAATTTATGACTTTGGTCAGAGGCCGTAGGCTGTTTGAGTTTTTTCGTTGCGGCCCCAGAATAGACTAATTGCTCGTTGGATTGTTTTTCCTTTCCCTGATGTCCTATTCTTTGTTTCTCCAATGTTGACTGGTCTACGGGGTTTCTTGACCTTTTAACTTCCTCCGTTGCGGCTATGTAACTCACTAACTATCTGATGCCTGCAAAGGATCCGACCCCCTATGTTTTATTGCGCCAATGTTGGTCTGTGTCGGAACCCCTAGATTGTAGGATACCCACCGTTGTGGCTGCGTAGCCTGCTAATGAACCAATGTCAAGTGTTCCGATTCGTCGATGGGGGTTTTTATACGCCCGTTTCTTAATCGTTTTCCCGTTGATTGTTACGAGATCGTATTTGTTTCGTAAGAGACCTCTGTGCCTTGTTTTGGGTTGAAATTTGCACATAAGAACCTAGCTCTGGTTTTCTCTTCTTTAGTACTCATTTTATTAATATTATGGTTTATGTTTATTAAAGATAGTCGGAATAAATGATGAATTCTCGTTTGATTGCAGACAGACAAGACATTTTTTTCCTAGATCCCTTCGAAGATTATTGCAGTGAAGAAGATGCAGTTGGAGGACCAAGCATGTTAAAGCATAAGGTGGCAGAGTCGTTGCTCAAGGAAGAAAATTATAAGGATCTAAGGAGGGACCGAGGAATGGTAGAACGTAATCCTTAGAGAGAAAAGGCCTAGGCGTGGGCATTTCATCAGTTACCTAGCTATGCCCTTTTTTTTATGAAATTCTGTATTTGAAACGTAACATGGAATCATGAGCATTCGCTAAATGACAAGACTGGAGATCAAAACGGTCCTGGGGAAACCAAAAAGTTTTGAGTGGTTTTTTTGTATAAAAATAGAGAGGAAAGAGTGGGGAAAGGGCTTTTTCCCGGAGAGACTTGTGAACTACTTGTTGTAAGAGGAACTATTTTGTTTTGCAATAATAAAATTACAATTTTTCCTGTTGGAGAAAGTGCTGCGTGGAATGTTCAAATGTGATGAAATGAACAATGTTGAAGGGGAACTATTTCATTTTCAACCGTGTTTCATTAACTGTGAGATCGTTCTAACTTTCTGAACTTATGTTCTTATATGGATGTTCTCTAGTTTATTCTTTGATAATTTCCACTATGAGTAATGAATGTTTTTATAGATGATGAGCTATCTTGTTGTGCATATCTTTATTCATGTTTATGTTTTTTGATTCTAAGAGCAGCTATCTTTGATTTATATTAACATATGAATAGTAGTACATTACTCATGAATTGATAATCTTGCTCCCTAGGGACAGCTTAGTTAATATTGCTTTTCAGTTGTGTGTGATTTAGATGTGAGAGAGTCTAAGACAAGAGGTAAGAACCTGTGCATCACATTGTGACCACTCCTCACATTCTTCATCAGTCTACATCTTAGATAGGCACTTGCATATCATACTTAAAGTAAAAATACAAAAATATACATGATGGATCGGGCCGCAACTGGTAAAACCCTTTTGTTTTTGTTACTTGACCTATGGTAGCCGGACTGCAAACCGAACGAATTCCCTACACCAAATAGTCATGGGCTAGTTGAGAACGTTGATTGGGGAGAATCCCTTACTATTGTTGCCTACGAATTTCCAGGCCTCAACAACTTGGTAAGTGTCGTTATCGTCAATTTAGCTATTACGGCTAAATTTATTGTACATTGATTATTCTTCATTATGGTCCTAAATTTATAATTTTAGATGTCATTAATATCTTTTTCATGTTATGTATATTTTTAAGATATATTTCTTTTTTTTAACATTTCCTATGTTCTTTTTTTTAACCCGAAAATCCCCCACATAGCTCTCAATGGCCTACACCACCGAAGGTTACCATCTCACAATGCTCATTCCACTCCATAAGACCTTCCATTTGACCCCCACACCTCCAAAAGAGCCCAAGGATGAAGAAAAGGGCTAAAAACCCCAAAAAACAACCCAAAATGGCCCCCTAGGAGCTAAAGCCCTCAAAAAGGGGCTAAACCCCTAAAAGGGGATAAAGTTAGGACAGAAGGGGCTAAAGGACCAAAAAAGGGGCTAAAGCCTTGACCAAGGGATTAAAACCCTAAAATCCCTTGTAAAAACTATAAAAGGAGGGTGGGGGGTCACTCTAAAAACACTCCTCATTTGCCTATTGTTATGCTGCCAGTGGATGCTTTGAGACGTTTCGCTCTCAAACCACCCACTCTCCTAGATGTCACCCGACTCTAGCACATTGGTGAGGCCACTCAAGGGACCTAAACAAGTTATGTCCATTGTGATTTTTGGGTTGCATTGGAGACAGTGATCAGAAGCCCCAGCAGTGCTTTGGTATACCTTTATGATTGATGCAACATACTTGTACCACAGAGACTCTGACTCTAAATCATCAATTCCATACAGCTATGTACCGTTCCATATCCAGCAGACTGTCAATAATGAAGATGTAACATTCTGTGAGAATGCCATGGGTTAAATGTACCAGATCAGTATTGTATTCAGCCTCACATGAGAGGCAACCATCATTGTAACATCAGTTGTATATGATCGGCTCTTGTATGTTAGAGCATAGATCAAATGATTCTTTTGACATTGTCACGAGCATGGGAATGCCCGCCTTGTCCATATACATGTCACACATTTATTGTATCTCACCCATTGATGGGAACCAAATTAATACAAAACCAAAAGCCACCATGCCCCAGCCTCGGAAGCATCACCTCTCTACAACAAATCCTATGATGTCCATCAGCCATACGTTGAGCTCCTGCCCTCGCACATTAGGGGGCAATCTGTTAACCCAAAAATCCCCCACATAGCTCTCAATGGACTACACCACCCAAGTACACCATCTCACAATGCTCATTCCACTCCATGAGACCTTCCATTTGACCCCCACACCTCCAAAAGAGCCCAAGGATGAAGAAAAGGGCTAAAAACCCCAAAAAGGAGCCCAAAATAACCCCAGAGGAGCTAAAGCCCTCAAAAAGGGGCTAAACCCCTAAAAGGGGATAAAGTTAGGGCGGAAGGGGCTAAAGGCCCCAAAAAAGGGGCTAAAGCCTTGACAAAGGGCTTAAAACCCTAAAATACCTTGGAAAAACTATAAAAGGAGGGTGGGGGGTCACTCTCAAACACTCCTCACTTGCTTATTGTTATGCTACCCGTGGATGCTTTGAGACCTTTCGCTCTCAAACCACCCACTCTCCCTCTCCTCCATCTCCATCTCATCAAGCCATTGCTTCCCAACGAAGAGAGAGAGGTGCTCCCATGAGCTAGGGCATGGTGGCCCATTTCCACCTAAGTGAGGTATAATTTCTTTTCATGTTTATTTACTTGTTTTGCTTTCTAACTGATAGTTTCATTTGTAGGTTTTTCATTGAGATTGTTTGCAGGTTTTCCATTGTAGTAGCTTAGGTTGTTTGCAGGTTTCAAGGAGGCAGAACCCTAACCCATTTTCTGCATAGGGGTTCACAAGAGCTTCATCTCCATCTTTCTTTTCTGTTATTAGCTCATAGCTTAGTCTAGTTTTTATTTTCTGTCACTACATTAGCTTAGTTTTATTCACTGCTTTGTTTGTGCTATTTTCGCTTTCGTTTTTTCCTCTTTTCTAAGATTAGGAACCTAACCTTGTGCCCTATAGGCACAAGGGAGCCATTCCTGCTCCTATAGTGAGGAGAAATTCTCGCTACAGCTTTGGCAACTCCAGTGGGTCGATCCCACAGGATCCCTCGGCCAAAAATTTCAAGTTTTTAAAGTTTTTTCAATTTTACCCTAGTTTTCAGAAATCTTAGGTTAGATCTATTTAAATCTGCTTTATTTCATATTTTATTCAATGCCGAAGCCTCTGCTAGGCCGAGCCGAGTTAAACTGACCCCAGTACCAGTTACTGTTAGCCAAATTTGACCCTACATCACCAAAAAACACCTTTCCGGAGTAGGTCGCTCTTATCAAGGGAAAAGGTGAGACTGGGGCACTCTTAATTGGCCAACAGGTGCGCCCAGGGCACACTTAATCTTTAGACAGGTGTGAATTCAGCCCAGAAGCTCATGTTGCAACTGTTTTCACATTCTGTGCGACCCCCTCGCTCATTTCTGGAAAAATCTGGTGGCCTCCTCGCTGGATTTGGTCAGAAATGTGCGGCTTGCCACACAAAAGTTGTATTTAACTTTAATTAACAATAATTTTCAATTTCATAGGACTGTTAGTGTGGCCCAACTGTCTCTGTCCACCATTGCAGGTCTCTTTAAATTCTAGTTTTTATTTTCTGTAAAATTAATCCATGAACAATGTGTATATGCTAAATCAATCATTAAGGCTTAATAAAATCAACTAGTCTAACTAAAAGTAACTTAAAAATAACCATCTTGCTGCCCCCTTCCTCCTCTACCAAGTCATCACCCTCTGGGGTATTCTGGGATACGACGAAGGGTAAGCTCGTATAGATCTAGGCACTCCATGGTATTTTTCCCAAACCACTAAAACCAGGTGACCTGGAAGGTAGAGGGGTTAGAGAAGGAGGGCTTCTCACAGCGCTAAGCGTCCTCCTTGTTGACCAACCTAGCACTTGGGAGGTGACCTGAGGATCTACGGATGGGCTTAGTCCCATTGTGTTGAGAGCCCAACACCTTCTCTTGGTTGAAGAAGAATATCACTAAGAGGTAGACATTTAGTTAGGCCAACAATTCAGGGTTAATCACCATACTTGCTTACAAATTCATGTTTATGTTTGCATACAAAAGCATGATATGAACTCTACCATGAATTCATAAACCATATTGCAAACCAAATACTAGAACAAACAAGCAAACCAACACACCATACCAAATAATTAACCCAACTTAGTTCATGACGCTGAGTAAGCCTTAAAATTTACCAAATTTACACTAAGTTCAATCAATTTTGCAACCTTTGAGTACATAAGTCCCTAACTGCTTCAACTGTGGGAAGTACTTGGGATTTTCCCAGAAACTCATTGTGAGGAGTACCACAGGAACCCCAAAGTAGCTGGCGGCTGAGAGGAATTGCCAAGTGAAATGGGCAATGACCCCTTCCGATTGAGTAGAAGCACCCATGAGGAACAAGCCAAGCGCTGTCTTCTGGCAGTCTTGGTGGCCGAGAGACCACCTTCAGCGAGTAGGAATCCATTGAAACCAGGGTCCAAATCTCATACCCACCAGTTTCATACACAAAAGCGAACACAATTGATCCTCCACGATCGTCCTCACGCCTGAGAGGCGAACCACCACCATTTGGAACACTTGATCGGCACCGTTGAAGCCGCTCTCAATGATCTCCCACACCGTCAGAGGGCCACATAGCCTTTGATTCTAATTCAAACCCATATCAGTTTGAACCAAAACTCTACACCACACCATCAAGCCCCACAGCTAGTGAGTGGACCCATGTCCACATCACAACTTGTCACCCACAAATTGGCAAGCGGTCCAAACATAGTCATGCAGACTATTATTGTCCAATTTCCACCACCCATAGTGACCAGCCAAGCTGGCCTAGTGGTAACACACGGGGGCAGTGGCCCCTCCACACACACTGCCCCTCCGACGGCCACATAGGGGGGCAGTGCACCATCCACCTACATTGCCCCTACTGCAATACATGGGGGCAATGCCCCTGCTACCCATACCATCCCACCCATGACACTTGGGGGAATTGGCCCATCCTCCATGGTGCCACCACAAGCACCCCCAGCCATGCAGATGCATTATGCACCAGTAAACCCCACCCCCATTGCGGCCCCATCCCACATCAACTTGGGGTCAAATCTGCCCTTCATGGCTCATCTGAACTTGCCTGAGTTGGCTAGATTAACGAATGATCCCATCTGCTACCAAGATTTCTGGCCACCCATGCCAACTAAGCTGCCATCAAACATCCCAAAGTTTGAAGGCAATGCTGGGGAATGTCCCCAAAATGATATAATGACATTCCATCTATGGCGCTCATCCAATAGCATCGTAGACGACTCCATTAGGATGAGGCTGTTCCAACACACCCTTACAGGTGCCGCGACCAAATGGTACATTGAGCTGCCATAAGCCAAGTAACCTGACTTCAACTCCCTAGCCTTCATGTTCCTATAGTATTTCCAACTCCCTGTTAGATATGATGAGGGGGTGGAGAACCTATTATCTTGTCACCAAAACACCACCACTCACATCACTGATCATATCCATGAGTGGCGGCGGTGCCATAGATTGTGTAAGATCCAACTTGACGACAGGATCTTCTTGGATTGGTTCCTCAAGACTTTGCTCTTGCCCATCGTAAAGGACGTCGCATTTAAACGTCCCCAATCTGAAGAAGAGGCCATACTGAAGGCCCAACAATTTGACCTCATCTATGCCCAATCGGGGTACTTGTATACTGTCATTCTAGACACTCCCCGTCCAAGTACCTCTTACCGTGATGCACCAGGAGCATCCCACGTTGTGGATGGCATCATAGGGTCAGTCTCCCAACAACCACATCCTCGACCAACACCACCTGTCATTGCACTGCAACCAAGCAACACTGCTAATGTTTCTTACCAAAACCAAGCTCTGGACTATTCTAGAATGATGTCTCAGTTCGGAGCAACAACCTTTTATGCACAACCTGTGCCATCGCAGCAAGCTCAGACCATGGCTTGGCCAACACAATAGTATGTGGGGCAAATTCCCACATTTGTGGCACCACCACCCCCACAAATATACTATGCCCCACCAGTGCAACAAGTTCAAGCCCTCGCCCCCACTCCACCCACTCTGTTGGGACAAGTGTTCGCATAACAAAACCGTCCCAACCAGCCTGCCCCCAACAACCAACAAGGGCAAGCTAGAAACAACCAACCCTGTAACCAAGGAAATAACAACCTGCAAGGAGGTGGTCAGCAACCGAAACCTCCCAATAATTCCACGGCTAACCAGCCAGCCCAAAACCCCCCACGACAGAATCCACCAAGACGCAACACACCGTTGCGCACAAACCAACCTTGTACACTCTGTGATGTTTATTGGCATTACACATTTGATTTTCCCCTCATGGCATGTGCTAAGAAGGCCATTCAAAATGAGGCCCAACAGGCTACCAATGCCCCCACTCAATCCCAACCCAACCAGGCACCACAAGGACCTCCTCCCATGGTGCTTCAAAACCCACTACCAGTCCAAGGATTGGTGGCAACCGCTCCCCCTCCCCAGGCCAATCCCAACGCTCTAGGGGCATTTCCCATGATCGAAATAGGTGTTCACCACCTGATGACCATGACCACTAAAGAGGTCAACTTTTAGACTAGATGAAATCAGTACAGTACCACCATCGAACCTACTGACTCATCAGCAGCATCCACATCTAACACAACCAATCTACCTCTCCAGTTACCCCCGTTCTCGTGCTCCCCCATACGCAGAATCGCTAATAATGCCACAGCTAGAGCTACAGTTAGCTATAGCATTGTGGATGATTTGGCCGAAACGCGAACTGCCATGTCCACTCTTGAGGTACTTAAAACGTGCCCAATGCAGCGAAAAGCCTTACTAGCCACTCTAGAGGTAGTAGGCCCCTTCGACTCCAAGTTAATCACGTTTGACATAGAGAAGGGAGAGCTGCGCATGCCCTCCACTATCGCCTTCCAAATCTCACTATTCATCTGAAACTTGGTTGTGCACCAATTCATAGTGGATGAGGGGGAATCCACGTGTGTCATGTTTACCTTGGTTTGGCAGAAGCTTGGATCACCAATTCTGCAACTGTCCTCCATAACTTTGCAGGCTTATGATGGACATCCAACTAAAGCCCAATGAATCCTCCCCCATGTCCCTATCACGTTAGCCGAGAAGGTAGTGCTAATCGACATCGAAGTTGTCAACACTCAACTGGACTACAACCTCCTCCTTGGGAGGAGTTACATGTACGCCATGCAAGCCGTCGCGTCAACTGTCTTCCGCCTCATGATGTTACCCCATGAAGGGAAGATTGTGACGGTTGACCAGCTCACCTACCATGATATATAAGGGTTAACAACGCCTGCCAATGTTATCCCTACCATCACCACCATTTAGCTGCAAGGGGAAATCACACATGCTAACGCCATCCCAACAACCAACACTGTGGTTGAAAACACATCATCCTCCCCACTGTTGAATGTGGGCCCTGGTTTGTTTACCGATCCCACCATGACGGCTCCTTTCCCGTTGGTGTCACCACCTCTGACACAAAAGAAAACTGCGGACTAGTGCATGGTCTCATCAAGAACCACTGCACCCAAATAGCAATCGCAGCTGCATCCCCAACCACAACCACAACATCGTCCACAACCGCAACATCACCCACAGTAGTAGCATTATGCACACCCGCAACCACAACCTCACCCCCACATGCAACCAACTAGGAGTTATGTGGGCTCACCTTCGGTCCATATAATTCCCTTCCTCTTTCCCCCACCTGATGTCATGAGCAAGCCGGTCATGGCCACCTTAAGCCTACCCAACTTCATGTTGGGGATCCCAGTTTGGTATCTTGATCCACTAGCTCAACTAGCAATGCCCCAGGTTGTGTTAACTCTGGTGCAACCTATTGCAGTTGAGTCTCACCCCGCACCCGGTCTGCATAAGCCAACTGCCGCACCCGCACCTGCACCGCCCCAACCCAAAAGGGCGAGGGGAAAGAACACTAAAGCCACTGCAGAACCATGATAAGTCCCACCTTGTGCCATCTGTGAACAACAGGGTCATCCAACTCAGAATTTCCCTGAAATCCTAGTGATCTGTGTGCATCTGGATGCCATGGATACGAACGAAAACATCCCCATGGTTGAACTCCCAACCATGCCACTAGTCAAGAACAAGGCATTGAGGACAAACCATACTTGTGCCCTTTGTGGCCTATATGGACATTACTCCCACCATTGCCAAGACCTACCCAAATTTTGAATGGCTCTCGTTGACCTCCGTAACCATTCCCTTGAGTCTGAGATCACCTTGATCGAAGAAGTTCACCCACCACCTCCTTTGTCCAACACCATGTCCATTTACATGATGTCTAGTTCCCCCGACCAGCTCATCCCCTTCTCCAACAACGGTCCATCAGACCTATCACTTCTTTGCTTCAACAACGATGATGATATACTTGAAGCTCTGACCGCCCCAAAATACCCATGGGACAACATGCACCATCGCTCGTTCTTCCTCCCAGAAGAGCTGGTGTCGCAGTATGACCAATTTTCCATGGAGACCAAAGATTTCATCCATGGGAAGGTTGACTAGTTCAAGAACCCAATCCCAGCACCTGATTCCTTCGAAGAAGGGAACATGGCAAACATTTTGCCAATGATTAAGATCGACATCTCAACCAAATATGAGATTGTTGAAGAAATCATGCTGGGGGCATCTTTCTCCCCGAAAGAGGTCGATACCTACACTGCTCTCTTCCAATAATTCCACGACATCTTCGCCTGGTCATATACTGAAATGCCTGGCTTAGATCCATCCATCGTGGAACACCACATCGACACATGGCCTGATGTGGCACCTGTCCACCAGAAGCAACGGCCCATCCATCCATCCAAAGTGGCTACGGTGAAAGCTGAGATAGAGAAGCTGCACACAGCCAGCTTCATTTATCCCATTGCGTACACAACTTGGGTTTCTAATCCTGTTCCCGTGAATAAAAAATAGGGTACCATTTGCATTTGCACAAGACTTTTGCGATCTCAATGGGGCATGTCCCAAAGACAAATTCCCCACCCCGTTCATCGACCAGATCATCGATGCATGCATCGGACATGAAGCCTTTTCTTTCATGGACGGTTTTTTCGGATATAACCAAATCCAAATCTGGAAAGAATACCATTTCAAGATGGCATTCATAACCCCATGGGGCACATTTTCCTACTGAGTCATGCCCTTTGGCCTTAAAAATGCTGGAACCACCTGCCAGTGTGCCATGATGCATTACTTCCATGATCTCGTGCACATCATGTTGGTTTGTTTCGACAACCTCATTACGCAGTCGCAAAACCGAACACAACACATAGATGACTTGTGACAAGTCCTAATGCGATGTCTCCAGTACAGGATCCGCTTGAACCCATCCAAGTGTGTTTTCTGTGTTTGCATGGGCCATCTCCAAGGATTCATCATGTCACACAAAGGAATGACTACTGATCCTGGGAAAGTCCAAACAATTTTCCCCCGAACGTCACCCATTTGAGTGGCAATGTTCTAAATTGTATTATAGTTTTTCCATTTTTTGTTTTACACATTTTTCCCGATTGAGTCTTATGTATCGTTTCCTCTCATTGCTTCAGATGGAGCACACCTCAGATCGGTATATGGGATTCGTAGATGGAGCAAGCAGATGGCACCTGAACCTCACCTCGGCTGCATGGGTAATCTACTCCCCATCACAAGAGTTGATCCACATCGATGGAATATGCATGGGCACCGCAACCAACAACCAGGTGGAGTATGATGGTGTCAATGGCCTCTTGGCCACCACTCTACAATTAGGAATTCATCATCTCGATGTCTTCTTAGACTCCTAGCTATTTGTTTCTCAACTGAACAACCACTACTGAGTTCGCAATCCCTGCCTCTTTAGAAAGTACCTGCGCACTAAACACATGGTCATAACATTTGAATCCATCACATTCACACATGTTCCCAGGAACCTCAATAGTGTCACAGATCAAACGGCTAACGATATTCTAAATTGGCACATCCATAACAGTATATAGGAAACATACAACCATAACATAATGCATAATCATGTCTAAAAATACACACACAGTGTAATAATACATCACATAGACATTTGCATCCCATAGCATAATAAAAATACTCACACAATGAAACCATAAAAGCGCATCCACGTGCGTCAAAAATATATATAGATAAATAGATAAGTCGCATGTCCAAAACATGTCCAATACAAAATGAGAATCCACACATGCTTTCTCAATAGGATATACATAGCGACACAAAAAATCCTAAGTGCACCAATGCACTAGGGGCAACATCATCGACTGCGAATTCAAAGTCACCCGGAACCAGTTCGAGACACCTCTCACACCTCCAGGCTCAAATTTCTCTTTATGAGACCGTTGTCTCATGTTTAATAAGTTAATTGTGGGACCATTTCCCACAAGTCACCTTGATTTATGAGCCATGACATGATGATGCGAATGTCTATGGACCGGTACTCATATCACACTTCCCGACTGCAACTCATGCAAGCTGTCAGGCCGCTGCCCATTAAGGATTGTACTATAATTTTACTTTTTGTATTTATAATTGTCTTTTTTCACCACACCTTAGGTGGACATTTGGACCATCGTCCACAAAACCCTTTGTTTTTCTTCCATATATTTGACATAGAAGTGTCCTAAGGCCGCCGCCCATTAAGGACTGTAATTTTAGCTTTTATTTTGTATTTTTAACACATAGTTGTCTTTTCCATTCACCGCACCTTACGCGGACCACTGGACCATTGTCCACAAAACAATTTCTTTTTCTTGCATGCATTTGGCATATAAATACTTCGTACTTGCACTCACATCGCATGTAGTCAAGTTCATCTACTGCAACACACACACATGCTCTCCTGACCTCTGTCTGAGAGACACCTCAGTTTGCATGCCTCCGCCACATTGACTCGTAGGCCTTTGCCGTGATATATCCCACGCATGTATTGGTATGTTTGAGAGCCTTTTGCTCTGTCCATACTGCGTGGATGACCTTTGGACCTCTCTCCACCGTCTCGACATGGAGGCACCGCTCGTGCCACCGTAGTCAGTTGACCACATTAGAGTTTCGTTTAAGCTCTTTCTGACTCCTTAAAACAATGAAAAGATTGTCGAGCGTAGCTACTTCCTTTCCCACTCGCTAAAGTATAGGAAATGGAATCTACATCGTCTCGTTTACCTCCTTTTGTGGACCATGTAGACCACCTCATGAAAAGGACCTCCTTGGCACACTCAAGCCAAGGCCATTCCCCTCTGCATACTTTTGTGCTTTCTCGGGCAGAGGGGCTGCACTTTACGAAAAATCCCACCATCGGTTGTCGTTAAGCTCTTTTCCAGCCATCTCAACAAGAAAATATCACCGAGCAAACTTTGTTTCGTTCATGCTCGTAAAAGTATTTGAATAACCGTCCAGTCAGTATAGGTTTAACCTATTTCAGCCTGATTGGACTACCAACGGTAAAGAAGTCTCCCATCCCCTCTAGGATGGGCGAGCTCTCCTATGTATACTTTTATCCTTTTTCAGGCACATGAGACTACCAACGAAAAAGAGCCCCCACTGGAGTCTTCTTCGTGATTTTAGACTCTCTAAAATTGAAAACACCATCGAGCACTTACCTTCTCGGGCTTGCCAAAAATCGTCGAGATCGTACCACAATGGTGTCCCTAGACACCACCCCACAGAAAACAGTTTGGCAGCATCCCCACATTGGCTCGCCTTTTTTTAGAGTACTCTGCAATGTGTCTTCCTTGGATCCCATCAGTATCAAAAGTGTCCACCTCCTCCAAGTATTTCCCATCTGCAGCGACATTCCCGGTATTACATCTATGATCCCATTCCCATGATTTAAGTTTCATTTTTTGCCTGGCCCGCCCTACCACCATACTCTGAACAAAGGAAGTTTGAGTCTCCCACTCCCCCCCTACCCTGTTCAGTTTTTCCCTCCCCTCCCGTCCCCCCCAATTCAGTGAGTCAGTCCGCAGATTGCTTCACATATTTCGGTTATCCCTCGCGCTCCTGGTCAAGGAAACATCATTTCCTTGACTAAGGGTAGGTCTCCCTCTGTTGATGCCAACACACATACTCCAGAGGATAGACCCAAAGGTCTCTGTACCTTGGTTTCATTTACATCATTGATGAGTTCCTTGGACAACTTGAGAGGAGTCCTTAGTGCCTCTAGGGATGGTTGTCTCTCACATGCTCGAATTCAACTCCATCATCGCACCATTGAGATTCGTACAGGGTTTGTTCCACACAGTACTTGGTCGAAGACCCCAAATGTCACCTAACTATAGCACATTGGTGAGTCCACTCAAGGGACCTAAATAGGTTATGTCCATTGTGATTTTTGGGTTACATTGGAGACAGTGATCAGAAGCCCCAGCAGTGCTTCGATATACCTTTATGATTGACGCAACATACTTGTACCACAGAGACTCTGACTCTCAGTCAGCAAGTCCATACAGCTATGTACCATTCCAGATCCAGCAGATCGTCAGTAATGAAGATGTAACATTCCATGAGAATTCCATGGGTCCAATGTACCAGATAAGTATTGTATTCAGCCTCACGTGAGAGGCAACCATCATTGTAACATCAATTTTATATGATCGACTCTTGTATTTTAGAGCAGAGATCAAATGATTCTTTTGACATTGTCATGAACATGGGAATTCCCGCCTCATCCATATATGTGTCACACATTTATTGTATCTCACCCATTGATGGGAACCAAATTAATACAAAACCAAAATCCACCATGCCCCAGCCCTGGAAGCATCACCTCTCTACAGCAAATCCTATGATGTCTGTCAGCCATACATTGAGCTCCTGCCCTCACACATCAGGGGGCAATCTGTTAACCCAAAAATCCCCCACATAGCTCTCAATGGCCTACACCACCCAAGGACACCATCTCAAAACACTCATTCCACTCCATAAGACCTTCCATTTGACCCCCACACCTTCAAAAGAGCCCAAGGATGAAAAAAAGGGCTAAAAACCCCAAAAAGGAGCCCAAAATAGCCCCCTAGGAGCTAAAGCCCTCAAAAAGGGGCTAAATCCCTAAAAGGGGCTAAATTTAGGGCAGAAGGGGCTAAAGCCTTTACCAAGGGCTTAAAACCCTAAAATCCCTTGGAAAAACTATAAAAGGAGGGTGGGGGGTCACTCTAAAAACACTCCTCACTTGCCTATTGTTATGCTGCTCGTGGATGCTTTGAGACCTTTCTCTCTCAAACCACCCACTCTCCCTCTCCTCCATCTCCATTTCATCAAGCCATTGCTTCCCAACGAAGAGAGAGAGGTGCTCCCATGAGCTAGGGCATGGTGGCCCATTTCCACCTAAGTGAGGTATAATTTCTTTTCATGTTTATTTACTTGTTTTGCTTTCTAACTGATATTTTCATTTGCAGGTTTTTCATTGACATTGTTTGCAGGTTTTCCATTGTAGTAGCTTAAGGTTGTTTGCAGGTTTCAAGGAGGTGGAACCCTAACCCGTTTTCTGCAAAGGGGTTCACAAGAGCTTCATCTCCATCTTTCTTTTCTGTTATTAGCTCATAGTTTAGTCTAGTTTTTATTTTTTGTCACTAGATTAGCTTAGTTTTATTCACTGCTTTGTTTGTGCTATTTTCCCTTTCATTTTTTCCTGTTTTCTAAGAGTAGGAACCTACCCTTGTGCCCTATAGGCACAAGGGATCCATTCTTGCTCCTGTAGTGAGGAGAATTTCTCACTACACTTTTATTGGCAGGTTATTAATGGTTTGAGAGCAGAGCTTTGGATTTGATAATCTGGGAGATTATCATGGCATACTTACTTAATCCTAAACACCTTGATACTATGGTATTAAACCCTAAGCTCTAAACCTATGGACTAAACCTTATCTACATTCCTAAGCAAGGGTCTTAGACTCTGGACTAGTGCAACGTATGACTAAGTATTATGGTAATACCCTCATAGTACAAGCTTTGTAATATATTAACTTTCACATTAGAGTTTGGGGGTGACATGGTATATCGTATAAACCATATATTCCAGGGTTTAAGCGTTGGTGTGGAGGGTGGCATGAAACGATACTTTCTAACAATTTGTGACTATGGGATTGGGTTTGTTGAAATGTTAATGGACTCCATCGTAGTGCATTTAATGCTTGTTGAAAAACGTGAAAGCCTTCCCCTTAGGCTTGGCTCATGATGGATGTGCATTGCATTGTCATTTGTGGTTTCGTTGTTTTGTCTCTGCGCAGAGGTATGGCCATGGAGGCGACCTCCAGCTTGTGAAGGTATGCCCGCATGAATTTATAAGCCTACACATTATTTGGTTTACAGTTTTAAAGGAATGGCATACTCGTCATCCCCATCTTGGTTTTTCTTTTGCTTGCAGGTGCTAAAAGGAATGGAGGGTAGTGTGGCTACAACACAGTTGGCTCCCAGCATTGCATTCGTGGCCACAATAAGCCTGCTCATCAAGCTTATGCTTGTCACCTTTCAATCCTGTGGTAGGGATATGTTTCGACTGATTATTTGGTTGGGGTTTGATGCTCTAGCAAAATCGATTTCACCTTCGGGCTTTGCATACATACTTGGTTAATTAAAAATGGAGGCTCTATGCCATAAATCATTTCATAGGCCATTCAGCTCCGTGTAATTTTTATTTCGGTTATGTAACTCATTACAGTTTTGGTTTTGGGATTTTAAAGCCATGGGCTGCGCCATTGCAAACAATGGTGCCATATCCCATTGGCACACCTATGTAAAATATTGTTCTCAGCCTTTAATGGCGACTGTGTACAGACATTTGGGATCTCTGTGTAAATAGATGTAAGCGTTGGTTTTTATAAATTGTAAAGGTTTATGGTGTATGTGATTTCCTCCTGCGTTTTAATTGACAACTGTATTTAAATGGGGTTTTTAAAGAACAGAGGCATACGCCTTACCGGATGCTCTGTGTGTAAATGCCATTGATTTGTTTGGTTAATGTACTATTTCGACAACGTGGGTAAAGGCCATACCGTCAATGGCATGATCCTTCCCACAGTGCTGCGATAGATTGTGATTAAATTGTATTGGTATTTGGTTCTGTGTATTACGGTGTTTATAGTATAAGGATATAGATAGCATGGGTATAGGTGATGCCATAAAGGGCATGTGCCTTCCCACAGTGCTGCGATAGTATAGCGTAGGGTTCTAAAAATGGTAGAGACTGTGTATTGGATTTAAAATTTGGCCAAGGTTGTGACTTATGTGAGCACTGTGAATTAGTGGTTTTCATGGAGGCCATGGTATGCACACCCTCGATGGCATTTGTTGTTCTTAATGTAATTGGACTCTGTAAATATTTTAATGAATTTAATTATAACCCATAGCCCACATATGATTGTACAACGTGGCCTATGTGAGAGTGATTATAGGATTGGGTTTGTCGTTGGTATATATAGTACATATGGGTTGTTTATTATGACTTTTCCTTGGGTCTTGACATCCATGGGAATTGATGTCACGATCTCTGTTGGAAACAATGTTTTTAATGTAATGTAATGAAATGTATTTTGATGAAATAAACAAGTTGGGCTTTCATGCCCACATAATTCGATTCCTGCTTCTGTTGCAATAAATGGATTTATGTTATGATGTTGAATTATGTAACTTGGTTTATGGTTATGTATAGATGGATATTATATGGGATTTTTAAAGATATATTGCATGTGATTTATGGTATTTTAATGTAGATGTTAAGACTATAGGTTTTATGGCAGAGTTTTGATAAGGACCACATGGATGGTCACCATATCCGTGTGATTAAATTTAATGTTTAATCCAGTTATGTAAAGTACTTTGGTTTTAAATGATTATATGAAACAGACCTTGGAAGGTATCTATTAATTTGTTTTAGCTTGGTTTTTATATATGGACTCTATTCTTAGTAAATCTAATTTAAAATATAAACATGTATAGTTTAGCATAAATAATATTTTAATTAATTATTATTGAACTAGTTTATTTAAAATTCTAGGGTAAGCCTCTATTGAAAAATGAAATATGTGAGCAGAGTATTAAATACAGAGAAACATAGTATAAACATAATACTAATATCAACACCTACTTAATACAGTAACATTTATGAAGGATACCACCCGGAACATCAACAACATATAATAAGACTTCTCGAGCATATGATTAGTAAATGGTAATTACAAACCCTAGTAGTTTGTTAATTATAAAAATTAACCCTTAGGATTATAAATTACATTGCAGCCATTACTTAATAAAAACAATAATAAATTTTTAGGAAAAATAGAATAGGATTTCCAAGGTTTCATACTTGGATTTGAAGCTTTGTCAATGGCTGCACCTGCACACTTAAATAACCAGCATTAACAATTCAATGCAGATCTGACCTCTCTCTGATGACCAAATCACTTGGGAACTACCACGTTCCACCCAATCATGACCCGGAAATGTTCCTGGTTTAAATCCGGATCCCCCCGAGCTGGACTCCAACATGCAAGTAGCTTAGAGCTCCTAAGGTAGGGTTTCCTATCTCGTAATCAGTTTTGAATCAGTCCTATTTTCCTTGCAGGAGAAAGTTCTCCAAGAAAACACTTGAGAGAAAAAAAAGGAAGAATAATAATTCCCCAAGATAAAAATAAGAACCCCAAGCCTTTTCTTGGCTTGAGTCTTTATAGGCAGGATTTTCAATCATAGGGGTAGTTAAATCAAGAAATCCTTGATTTCTTGATTTAACCCTTTTTAATTTACTGGGGTAATTTTCAATTCTTAACCTATGAACTTTTAACTAGTTCCTAGTTAGTATTTCATAGTTATTTCACTATTTATTAGTCCTTTAATAATAAATAATAATTGGTGGAGCTTCTCTTCTTTCTTTATTCAATTATATAATTAATCATAATTAATCCTTTATACATACTATGTATAAAATACATAGTATTAAAATACTATGTTAACATTTGTCTTCGGGCATCATGTATCATGATCCCTAGACTTAACGACACTTCCCTATGAAGGTCAAGTATATAGATGGCTCAGGTTTACTAAGCTAGGCAACTGTAAACATCCTTGCATGTTGGATTTCCCTCATATAATGTGGTAGCTCTTCAGTACTTTGATGAGAATACAAAAATTCAAAATTTCATTTAATCACTTATAAATAAGTATGATGATGATCAATATTTTTCTTGATCTATTTTCGCTCGAAAGTTATTAAATTATTTTTAGTAACCCCTAGCGCTTACCAAAGCCCATACTCAACGCATATAGCAGGGAGTTACAAACATAGTGCAATTCCAGAGCTTTTGTTCAACACTAAATGCTAGGATGTACTTGTACGATACACCTAGGGATACAATGGCCAAAGATCTAATGCTCTAGAACTTATGCTCAACATTAGCATGGAATACTCCAAAGCTTATGCCCAACATTTCCAATTATATTTTCATGTGTTCCAGAGCTTTATGCTCAACACAAATGCAAGTACTCATGTGCTCCAGAGCCTCTCGCTCAACATAAAACATCTCATTGATCATGAGCTTCAGGGTCCATGCCCAACACAAAACATTTCATCAATCAAGTGCTTTAGGGTTCATTCCCAACACAAAACACATATATACATATATATCATCAACAATTGGCTTACGCCCAATATACAAAACAAATCATCATGTTCATATGCAGTGGGCTCTTCGACCCAAAAATAAAACATCAATATAATCATCATAATCAATAGGCTCATGCCTATAAATGGTAGGTCCAAAATTAAGGACATTACATTACTCCCCGCTTAGTACAACATCGTCCTTGGTGCTCTAGGGACTCTGAATGATATCATGAAATAAGGTGGGGTAAGACTTTCTCATGGTGGCCTCATTCTCCCAGGTAGTCTCATCTACCTCAAAGTGCTTCCACTGCAGTTTCAATTGGACTACAGTGCACTTCTGAAGATGCACTTCTCTCTTGTCCAATATATGCAAAAGCTCACGGTCAAATTCCCCCTCAGGTTCCACCTGTAATAAGGACCAATCAATGACATGCTTAGTGTCATAAACATATTTCTTTAATAAAGATGCATGGAAAACATTATGAACTCTTATGTGCGCATAATACTAATTCATAATCCATTGGTCCTTTCTTGGCCAAAATCTCAAAAGGTCCACAAAACCTAGGTGCTAACTTACCACACCTACCCAAGATCAACGAGCTCCATTTTGCTTTCAGTTTCAAGTAGACATGCTCATCTACTTAATAGTCTTTATATTTTCTTTTCTTATTCACATAACTTTTCTGACGGTCTTGTGCCTCTTTAAGGTTTCCTTGGACCTTGGTAACTAACTGTTCCAAGTCCAATAACATGTCAGGCCCTTACATGAGCCGATCTACCATACTGTCCCAAGTAACGGGGGTACTAAACTTTCGTCCATAGAGTACCTTGAAATGACTCATCTTGGTGGAAGCCTGATACCCGTTTTTATATGCAAACTATGCAAGGTGCAGATAATCCTCCCACTTGGTGGGGTTGTTCATGACATACATACGAAGCATGTCTTCCACAATTTGGTTTACTCTTTTAGTCTGTCTGTCCATTTGCGGGTGATAAGCAGTGCTAAAGTTTAGCTGCATCTCTAATCCAGAGAATAAAGATCTCCAAAAGTTTCCTATAAACTTAACATATCGATTTGAGATAATTTCTTTGGGTATCCCATGCAATCTGAATATCTCTTTTAGGAAGATATCGGCAATGTTCTCGGCCTTGTAGGTCGATTTCACAGGGATGAAGTGTGCTACCTTTGACAACTTTTCAATGACTACGAAGATGGAATCATTTTGCTTCTTGATTTTCGGTAAGCCAGTAATAAAACCCATACTGATAACCTCCCACTTCCATTCCGGAATGGCCAATGGCTGTAGTAATCCTGAAGGATGTTGGTGCTCAGCTTTAACTAGCTGGCATTCCTGACAGTTCACAATAAAAATTGCAATGTCGGCCTTTAACTTAGGCCATAAAAAGTGTCTCTTGATGGAAGATATCATCTTTTGATATCCCAGGTGCCCCGAGTAGGGTGCCCTATGAAATTCTATGAGGATGCTGGATCAAATGTCCCCTCCATCTGGAACATACAATCTATCCTTGGAACATAGTAGTCCAGAGTCATCCACCTTGTATTCCTTCAGTTGTTGAAACAACCGGTCCTCCTGGACCTTCTTGAGTATTTCCACATAGAATGGGTCAACTTTGTTAGCCGTTCTAATCTTCTCATGAAAATATGCATAAGTTTGACTCAGGGTCACCTCATATATCATATGAGTTCATCGACTCAAAGCATCGGCAACTTTGTTCTCTTTTCCCTTAATATGCTTTAGTTCAAAGTGATACTCACTCAGGAAAGCCAACCATATGGCTTGCCTCGCATTCAGATCGGGTTGATCGAACAAATATTTTAGACTCATATTGTTAGTGTTTAGAAGGAACTTCCTTCCCATGAGGTAGTGCCTCCACATCTTCAGAGCATGGATAATGGCCGCTAACTCAAGATCATGCATGGGATAATTCTGCTCATGCTCTTTTAATTTCCGCGATTCATAATAGATCACATGATTGTTTTGTAAGAGGAATCCTCCAAGTCCTTCCTTGCTTGCATCCGTGCATACAATGAAATCCCCATCGGGATCCGCAATCTGCAACACTGGTGCGGTCATCAAAAGCTGCTTAATCTTTTGAAAACTTTCTTCACACTTGTCAGTCCATAAGAATTTGTTTTCTTTCTTCTGCAAAGCCGTCATGGGGCAAGCGATTCTAGAGAAGTTCTTAATGAACTTTCAATAATACCCCACTAAATCAAAAAATGACCTAATGTTAGTGACTCTAGTCGGGGTAGGCCAATCCTTTATGGCTCAAATCTTTTTCAGGTCCACAGCTATTCTTGCCTCGGATATGATGTGACCTAGTTACTGTATTTGTGGTTTGTAAAAATCACATTTAATAAACTTAGCATAGAGTTGGTGTTCTCTCAACAATCAAAGTACTATGCGAAGGTGTTCTTCGTGTTCCCCTTTATTTTTGGAATAAACCAGAATATTGTCAATAAAGACTAGTACAAACTTATCCAGATATTTACTGAATATGCTGTTTGTCATACACATAAAGTTTTTCGGTGCATTGGTCAAACTGAACGGCATCACTACAAACTCATAGTGCTCATAACTCATACGAAAGGTGGTCTTAGGAATATCTTCATCTCATATCTGTACCTGATGGTACCAAGATCGTAGGTCAATCTTCGAAAATATTTTGGCTCCTCCCACCTGGTCGAACAAATCATCGATCCTAGGGAGCGGGTAATGATTCTTTATAGTCATTTTGTTCAACTGACGATAATCAATGCACACTCGCATCGTACCCTCCTTCTTCTTTACGAACAAAATCGGTGCTCCCCAAGGGGACACACTAGGTCCGATGTACCCTTTCTCTATCAACTCCTGCAAATGCATTTTGAGTTTGACCAATTCTAGTGTGCTTATGTGGTAAGGGGCTTTGGAGGCCAGAACTGATCTTGGGGCCATATCGATGGAAAAGTCTAGGTCTCGTTTCAGAGGTAATTCGGGGATTTCCTTGGGAAACACATCCTTGAATTCTTCAAGAATGGGGAAGTATTCTATGTGTTGTCCTCTATCCGACTCTACCTCTCATATTTTCACTGCAAACAACTTGTAGCCCTTCCTAACACACTTTTTTTCTTGTAAGGCAGATATTTTTCTAACATAAACTTTCTTTGGGATGCCTTGAACCTTCGCTTGGTTCCCTTGGCTATCAGTACACAAGATATACTTGTGTAGACAATCGAGCATGGCATGGTGTTGTTCGAACCAGTCCATACCGATAAGAATATTGTACAATCCTAAAGGTAGGATGTTAAGGTTTACCTTAGTAAGGAAACCATCCAGGTTTACTTCACATTCTTTAACAATTTTTGAAACCTTCCATTTTGTATGGGTGGTTAACTGTACCATCCAAGGTTTATCATGATTTACTTTTCCTAACTTGCATAAATCAACAATCTTAGGTGCAACATAGCTTCGGAAATCACCAAGATCAATAAGTATTGAAATAGAGGTGTTCAAGATCTTACCTTCGATCTCGGCCATTGTAGCTTGATGGTCTACCTGTCGGCCATCTAGTGCTGCATAGATTCGCGGGGTTCCTGCTATATCCTCAATGGTAGGTTCTTCTTGCAGGTTATGAAAGACTCCATTGTTCTTGTTCTTACAATCTTGAGAATAATGTGGCTCGTTACACTTCTAGCACTTGATCACTAAAGGGGTAGCATTGGCTCCACTTGCCACTTGCTTATTACTATTAGGAGCTGGTACATAAGGCTTCGTATATGTTTTGTTAAAATTCTTGTTCATTTGAAAAGTGTTATTTTTATTTCTATAAGGCTACGGGTTTGACCAAGCTTGCAGTTATCAGAAAAGTTTATAGACTTTTCTCGGTTTCGGTTCTAGTTTTCTTGCTGTAACTGCCCATGCTCATAGCAGAGGTGGGCATTATGTAGTGCAGTATCCAGTGTCTTTCGCATGTCGAATTATATCTTGTCCCAAAAACTGGGAGGAAGACATCCTAGGAACTACTGGATCTTCACCTTCTCTTCTTTGATATATGGTACATAATGCAACAGATCTAGAAATATGTTTATAAATGTGTCCATAGTCATGGAACCCATGCACAGTTCATGTAACTCTTTTACGTTGCGGTCAAAGAACATTTTTGACATGTATTTTTCTCGAAAAATCATTCGAAAGTTTTCCCAGCTTATTTCTCATAGCTCATGTTTCTTGGTGTGCTTTAAATCTCACCACCATCTTGCTTCCTTACCATTCAGGTTGTAGATGGAAATCCTAGCCTGCATCACACTTGAATAGTTATGAACTTGGAAATAATTACTCATTCCCAACAACCATTCTTCAGCCTTTTCTCCCATATTTACTTCACCTTCATAGGTTGCGGCTCTTATTTTTCGAAATCCCCCTTGAAGACTGTCATCACTTCTTAGCTTATTTCTCTGTGGAGAAAGTGAGTCATCACTAGTAGGATCGTGATGATATCCTTTAGTTGCTTCAGGTGTACCTTATTTTTCTACTTCTCTTGGGCTGCTAGCCCGCTCATGGTACGGTTCTCTTTTTGATCTGTTGGTGGACTGGGTAGGTTTACCTTGCGGGATCCCTCCTATCATGTTACACAATAATGCTTCATTTATAGCTTGATGTTCCTTTCTTTCATTTAGACTGTCTTCTCTGAAACTATTTAGTTTAGCTTGAAGATCATGCAAAGTTTTCAACACATCAGAGTTTAGCTCGACCACCAAGTTCACTGCTGGAGTGCGGGTGGTCATTTATTCTTGCCAGTTGTTTTCTTCCTCAGTGTTCATAAACTGAACAACGCTGTAAAAATTTTCCTGTAACACAAAAATTTTTAATAGCAGCAAAAATTTCTATTAGTAACAAAATTTACTTATCATACTTTATTTTCTCTACGTGATTTCCTGGTACGCCCATAAGTCTCTCAGTATTGAAAATAAACTCTGATACCACTTGTAATGTCCCCAAAAATTGAATTTTTTTTTATACGTTAGTAAAAACTACCCGAAGGGGATCGTTATTACTCATGCGGAATTACCTGCACTACTTAAAATTTCGATCTCTTCAGAAACTGCTCATATTGTCTTGTTAATCTCTTATCCATTCCATGATTATTAGTTCGTTTACTTCTTATGTCTTAATTCTGTTATTTAAACTATTTGTACATCTTAGTTATTGCAATGGGTGAATTAATGAATTGTATAGTTCATTGTTTTACTTCTACACATGTGTACTCTATTTATTAGGTATAAACTAACTTAACTTTGTTGATGGGAAATCAAGTGGTGGAGTGGTGGGACTAGTTCTCCCATGATGATCTGAGAGGTAAGGTATTACTTGGTTACGGAAGCTTACTTAGTTCAATCGAACTGAGTCACTTCTCTCTTTTACTTACGCAGTTCATTACTTGTGATGGGATTGGATGTAAAGTGTGTTGACAACCTTGGTCGTCGATAACCTGCTGCTAGTTATTACGTTACCTATCGACTTGGTTTTAAAACTTGGTAAGTGTCGTTATCGTCAATTTAGATATTACGGCTAAATTTCCTGTACATTGATTATTCTTCATTATGGTCGTAAATTCGTCATTTTAGATGTCATTAATATCTTTTTCATGCTATGTATATTTTTAATATATATATATATATAACATTTCCTATGTTCTTTTATTGGCAGATTATTAATGGTTTGAGAGCAGAGCTTTGGATTTCATAATCTAAGAAATTATCATGGAATACTTTGTATGCCATGGTACTTAAGCCTAAACACCTTGATACTATGGTATTAAACCCTAATATCTAAACCTATGGACTAAACCTTAGCTACATTCCTAAGCAAGGGTCTTAGACCTTGGACTAGCGCAACCTATGACTAAGTATTATGGTAATACCCTCATAGTACAAGCTTTGTAATATATTAACGTTGGCATTAGAGTTTGGGGGTGACATGATATATGGTATAAACCATATATTCTAGGTTTTAAGCATTGGTATGGAGGGTGGCATGAAACGATACTTTGCAACAACTCGTGACTATGGGAGTGGGTTTGTTGAAACATTAATGGAATCTAGCCTGGTGCATGTAATGCTTGTTGAAAAACATGACAACCTTCCGCCTAGGCTTGGCTCACGATGCATGTGCATTGCATTGTCATTTGGGGTTTCGTAATTTTGGCTCTACAAAGAGGTATGGCCATGGAAGTGACCTCCAGCTTGTGAAGGTATGCCTGCATGAATTTATAATCCTGCACATTATTTGGTTTACAGTTTGAAAGGAATTTCATACTCCTCATCCCCATCTTGGTTTTTCTTTTTCTTGCAGGTGCCAAAAGGAATGGAGGGCAACGTGGCTACAACACATTTGCATCTCAGCATTTCATTTCTGACCATGGTAAGCCTACTTATCAAGCTTATGCTTGTCACCCTTCAATCCTATGGTAGGGCTATGTTTCGACTGGTTATTTGGTTGGGGTTTGATGCTGTAGAAAAATTGATTTCACCTTTGGGCTTTACATACAGACTTGGTTAATTAAAAATGGAGGCGTTATGCCATAAATCATTTCTTAGGCCATCCGACTCTGTGTAATTTTTATTTTGGTTATGTAACTCATTACAGTTTTGGTTTTGGGATTTTAAAGCCATGGGATGCACCATTGCAAGCAATGGTGCCATAGCCCGTTGGCACGCCTGTGTAAAACCTTGTTCTCGGCCTTTAATGGCGATTGTGTACAGACATTTGGGATCTCTTTGTAAATATATGTAAGCGTTGGTTTTATAAATTGTAAATGTTTATGGTGTATGCAATTTCCTCTTGCGTTTTTATTGAGCGTTGTATTTAAATGAGGTTTTTAAAGAACAGAGGTATACGCCTTACTGGATGCCCTGTGTGTAAATTCCATTGATTTGTTTGGTTAATGTACTATTTGACAACATGGGTAAAGTCCATGCCGTTAGTGGCATGAGCCTTCCCACAGTGCTGCGATAGCTTATGATTAAATTGTATTGGTATTTGGTTCTGTGTATTATGACGTTTATAGTATAAGGATATAGACAACGTGGGTATAGGCCATGACATAAATGTCATGTGCCTTCCCACGATGCTACAATAGTATAGCGTAGTGTTTTAAAAATGGTAAAGACTGTGTATTGGATTTAAAATTTGTCCGAGGCCATGACTTATGTGAGCACTATGCATTAGTGGTTTTTGTAGAGGCCAGGGTATGCAGACCCTCAATGGCATTTGTTGTTGTTAATGTATTTGGTCTCTGTAAATATTTGAATGGATTTAATTATAATGCACATCCCGCATACGATTGTACAACGTGGCTTATGTGAGAGTGATTATAGGATTGGTTTTGTTGTTGGCATATATAATACGTATGGGTTGTTTATTATGACTTTGCCTTGGGTCTTGAAATCCATGGGAATCGATGTCGCAACCTCTATTGGCAACAATGTTTTTAATGTAATGTATTTTGATGAAATAAACAAGATGGGCTTGCATGCCCACATGATTCGATTCTTTCTTTTGTTGCAATAAATGGATTTATGTTATAATGTTGAATTATGTAACTTGGTTTATGGTTATGTATAGATGGATATTATATGGGATTTTTAAATATATACTGCATGTGATTTATGGTATTTTAATGTAGATGTTAAGACTATAGGTTTTATGGCAGAGTCTTGATAAGGACCACATGGATGGTCACCATATCCCTGTGATTAAATTTAATGTTTAATCTACTTATGTAAAGTACTTTGGTTTTAAATGATTATATGAAATAGAACTTGGAAGGTATTTATTAATTTTTTTTAGTTTGGTTTTTTTATATGGAATCTGTTCTTAGTAAATCTAATTTAAAATATAAACATGTATAGTTTAGCATAAACAATATTTAATTAATCATTACTGAACTAGTTTATTTAAAATTCTAGGGTAAGCCTCTGCTGACAAATGAAATATGTTAGTAGAGTATTAAATATAGAGAAACACAGTATAAACACAATACTAAGATCAACACCTAGTTAATACAGTAACATTTATGAAAGATACCACCCTGAACATAAACAACATATAATAAGACTTCTCCAGCATAAGATTAGTAAATGGTAATTACAAACCCTAGCAGTTTGTTAATCATAAAACTTAACCCCTAGGATTATAAATTACATTTAAGCCATTACTTAATATAAACAATAATAAATCCTTAGGAAAAGTAGAATAGGATTTCTAGGGTTTCATACTTGGATTTGAAGCTTTGTTAATGGCTACACCTGCACACTTAAATAACCAACATTAACAATTCAATGCAGATATGACCTCCGTTTGATGACCAAATCACTTGGGAACTACCACATTCCACCCAACCATGAACCGTAACCATTCATGGTTTAAATCTGGATCCCCCTGAGCTGGACTCCAACATGCAAGTACCTTAGAGCTCCTAAGGTAGGGTTTCCTATCTGGTAATTAGTTCTGAATTAGTCCTCTTTTCCTTGCAGGATAAGTTCTCCAAGATAATACTTGAGATCAAAAATAGGAAGAATAATAATTCCCCAAGATAAAAATCAGAACCCCAAGCCTTTGCTTGGCTTGTGTCTTTATAGGAAGAATTTTCAGTCAAAGGGGCAATTAAATCAAGAAATCCTTGATTTCTTGATTTAACCCTTTTTAATTTACTGGGGTAATTTTCAATTCTTAACCTAGGAACTTTTAACTAGTTCCTATTTAGTCTTTCATAGTTATTTCACTATTTATTAGTCCTTTAATAATAAATTATAATTGGTGCAGATTCTCTTGTTTATTTATTCAATTATATAATTAATCATAATTAATTATTTATACATACTATATATAAAATAAATAGTATTAAAATACTATGTTAACATTTGTCTTCGGGCATCATGTATCATGACCCTAGACTTAACGACACTTCCTTATGAAGGTCAAGTAGATAGATGGCTCAGGTTTTGCTAGGCTAGGCAACTCTAAACATCTTTGCATGTTGGATTTCCCTCGTATAATGTGGTTGCTCTTCAGTACTTTGATGAGAATACAAAAATTCAAAATTTCATTTAATCACTTATAAATAAGTATGATGATGATCAATATCTTTCTCGAGCCGTTTTTGCTCGAAAGTTATTAAATTATTTTAAGTATCCACTAGCACTTACCAAAACCCATACTCAATGCCTATAGCAGGGAGTTACAAACATAGTGCAATTCCAGAGCTTTCCCTCAACACTAAATGCTAGGATGTACTTGTACGATACAACTAGGGATACAATGGCCAAATATTCGATGCTCTAGAGATTATGCTCAACATTAGCATGGAATGCTCCAGAGCTTATGCCCAACATTTCCAATTATATTTTCATGTGTTCCAGATTTTTATGCTCAACACAAATGTAAGTACTCATGTGCTCCAGAGCCTCTCGCTCAACAAAAAACATCTCATCGATCATGTGCTTCAGGGTCCATGCCCAACACAAAACATTTCATCAATCAAGTGCTTTAGGGTCCATTCCCAACACAAAACATATATATACATATTTATCATCAACAATTGGCTTACACCCAATATACAAAACAAATCATCATGTTCATATGCAGTGGGGTCTTTGACCCAAAAATAAAACATCAATATAATCATCATGATCAATAGGATCATGCCTATAAATGGTAGGTCCAAAATTCGGGACATTACAACTTCTAAGAAAACCAATGTCGTTGTACCAAGATCTAAGAGCGTGCTTTAATCCATAAAGTGCCTTTTTTAGCTTGTATAATTTATCTTCTTGTCCTTGAACCTCATAGACTTGTGGTTGTTCCATTTAGACTTCTTACTCCAAATATCTATTTAAAATTCAATTTTAACATCCATTCTATAAACAAGGAAATTTGTTGCACGCAATTATGTCCAAAATTGTTTCGACTATGTCCATTCATGCAATAGATGTAAATGTTTGATTAAAATCTATGCCAGGATGCTATGTGAACCCTCTTGCAACTAATTATACCTTGTACTTCTGCATATTTCCATTTGCATCTTGTTTAGTTTTATAAATCCATTTAACAGTTATTACATCCTTTTACTTAGGGACATCTACCAAGTCATATGTTTGCTTCTTTTCAATGCATTCTATTTCTTCATCCATGGATTGTTCCCATGCTTCAACTTTGAAAACTTCTTCAAATGTTAGAGGATCATCAATTTGAGAAAATAAGGAAAAAACTTAGATGAATTTGTTGTATCAACATTATATATCTCACGTAGACTTCTTGTTTTTCATGGCATTAGGCTTGCTAATTTTGAACCCGGAGATATAAAATTACTTGGACTTCTTGATGGAGTTTGTTGTGCTATGTAACATACCCAACATTTCCCAATGTGAATTTTGAGAAAATGGGGTAAATTTTTTGCTTTTACTATATCCATACAAGTCAACTATGTTAGTCTCTTGAGAGTGTGTAATCACATAATTGTAAACACTACTATCATTTTCATCTATTCATATAAGAAAATGTAAATCAATTTGATTAAGTTCTAATGAGTAGTTGACAAGATGGATATTTTAATAACCATACTAGTACAAGAATAATCATAAGAACTTATACCTCAAATATAAAATCACATTTGTTTGAAATTAAGAACTGTAAAACTACAATCACTCTAATACAATTCTACATAAGCAAATATTATTTAAAATAGATACAATCGATACATTAGTCGCTAGAATATCCCTCAAATGGGATAGTGATTACACATTACCCCTTTCTCTTATTACCTCAATGTACTTCGTAGCCTCGGGACACAGTTTCTGCATCCACCACTTGAAGTCATGCAACCTCAACATAAATATTAGAACAAGATAAATTAAATCCATATAACAAGGTTAACTAGTAAAGAACTAATTAAACATGTACGCTGATAAACAATCAAATTACTCTACACTGTCTTTCTAGAGCCATCCCAATACCCTTCCATCAAGGAGTCATAGATTCTGCATCCAACACTCAATATACATATTAGTGCTATAAAACATGTATGTTGCATGATGATTTCATTAAATAGAATTAAGCATTATAGGTACTTATTTAATGCTACTTTAACTTAGGAGACTGAAATCATGTCTACGACTTTCCTCCTAACCATAGGATTTATTTGACGTATGTTTGACCGTCTAAAGCCACCCTTGAGCTGGGTGATGAATCCACTAAGGTCTGAGATAATAAAAATAGAAAACTCTCCACCTTTGAAGTTAAGATACCAAGGGATACATTTCCTATCAAAATGAGGCTTTAAAACTCTCAATCTTCATAATACTTTTAAAATTTTTAATTCTGACTGAACCCTTATCATATGCCAGCCAACAAAGAGGACATGTCAACAATTTAAAACAATTGGAAACCAATACCTACCCAAAATTAGTAAGAATGTAACCATCATTTTATAACAAATTTCTTTTCCCTTACTCATTATAACAAAATATATGTATGAGTTCATATTCGAGAGAATTCCCCAAAGCTATTTAATAAGGTAAAACATGTATTACATGAAGGACCCTTCCTTAACTATATTAAACACGCACACACACACATATATATTCTTTCTATAATTGATTAATGATTTCTTATATATCCATTATATCAATCTTTTTTCCCTTTACAAATATTATTAAATGGACCAAATACTCATCATGAGATTAGGTTTTATAGTAGGAATATTTTTGTCATGTCGGCTAATTGAAAATATATTCACTCTGGACTGAAACTCCTCATTTATTAATATTAACACTTTAAAAACAAAATCAATAATTTTAAAGTCATCCAGGGGTTCATCATTCAAATCTCTTCATTAAAACAATGACACATCTTAAAATGTGCTGATTCAAGTTTTACATAAAGTCAGGCAATAATGTCTTGGCCCTGCTCTTGTTCCATCGCTCTCCATCTATTCATCGAAATATAAAACAAGTAAATTGGGCTCATAACTCACAGCTTGCAGTTATGCAAGGATAATCCCGAATCCCAGTATATGAGGTCTCGAATCTAAAAAATAAAATACAAAATAAATAAAAGAATAAAATTGAATTTACAACTTTCATAGTACTATTCCAAATACATCCAAGCTCATGGCTAACTCCGCAGTAATAATCATATGCATAAACAAAATCCCGTGTCTAGAGAGGACTCTCCAAGATCTATAGCTATAATCAAAATGATAATGAGGTGTTATTTCCCAGATCTATAATTTATAATAAAATTACAGACATCAAATCAAAACGCAGTCAAAGTGAAACACATACAAGGATTTTCCTCGATCAGGGTTCTTTAGGATCTGTAAGGATATTCCAAATTGTAGGTAATCAAAATGTAGATAATTGTTAAAACGCATACCAGTACTCTTACATATCTATAATTATAACAACAAACCACAAATAAAAGCACCACTAAAGTGAAAACACATACAAAGAAATACAAACAAGTAAAATTGATGTAGGGTCGAGTCGACCATAGCCAACCTTACCAGCACTTCTAGGATTTGGTGGCTCTTACAATTAGTAGGACTGCCAAATTTATCCCTTGACCAAATTATGCGTTAGATTGTCCTCCCCGCAACTCTATCTCTGCAACCGGCTTTTCACAACAGGATTTCCCGCATCACTATTTCCATGAACTCCTTTCTACAACAGGATTTCTTGCAGCACTGTTTCTGCAACCACCTTTCTGCAACCACCTTTCTGCAACAAGATTTTCCGCAGTGCTTTTTTTGCAACCTCCTTTCCGCAATAGGATTTCTACAAGCAGGTTGTGGGATGCGCGACCAACTTTCCAAAGTTGTTCCCTCGCAACTCTCCTCCCGCAACTTTTCCTTTGCAACTCTCTCGACCGTTAGATCTTTGCAGCCTCCTCCATGATTGTCGATCTACCCTTTGGCCCTAATCTCACATATATTTGTAGATTCATTATTTCCTTTACAACTTTCGTTGCGATTCTCTCCAGGACCATCAAATATCTGTCTGTGGACTCAATATCCACCATCTGTTCTCTACAATAAACTGGTTAAGGGAAAAAACTTATGCATTGCACCGATTGATCATGGAAATGATCAATCTATCCTGCAAACTTGAAGATTAATTAGCCTAAGCCTCCTATGCATGCATCTATGAACTATTCCAGCCATTCGAGCAACAATTTCATGCGTGAGTCAACAATTTTATAGAAATACATAGATGTTTAGAAAACCACCGAAGTTGGCTCCACACAGACACATAAATCAGACAGTAAATGCATAGAGGCCAATAACATTGGAAATACACATCTACTCTTCCTATTAAGAAAACATACATGCAGACCCCTCGGCTCACCTTCCTTTGTCTTCTCAAAATATTTATGAGAAGAACTAGACGCAAGTCTGTCCGTATCTTTGCAAATTGGATTCTAACCCAGAAGAACATAACCCCCTCTTCTTCTCTACTCTGCCTATTTAACCTAAACTATTACCTCCTACACTACATGGTCTTGCCACCAAAACAAGCAACTACAGGGTATGATGAAAACGTCCTTGTCACAAAAAAACAAACTACGGCTTGATCTCCATGCAGGGAGTCATGATACGCAATCACTCCTACTGGCACTAACAACCTATGCCTCAACAAAACAACAAAACCAAAAATATGTCTATGCATGTTATCTATAAATAAACTCTTTACAGGAGATTTACAATGGTTTTACAATAAACGCCTACTTGGGAAAATGTCAAGAGCTTAGATTTTGATCAGAAATTTAGTAGTTTTCCTTGAGAGTTAATGCTCATACATCATACTCCCAAAGCAGAAAAAAATCATGACCACCTGGTCATGTATCTTCAGCTTCCATTTTCCTATATCCCAAACTTTTCTTTGTAACTATTGATGTTCACTAGTCATGTAATGAAATTCCCAATCTTCCACAGTCATCCAAATAAATTTCTACACCTCACTGTCATTGTTCTTCTTACATCTCTACATGAGATGTCATAACTTAGCTATCTCCTCATTGAGTTTGCTTTTTTTTTTCTTTTTTCTGAAAAATCTTTGTCTTGATGCCCCTCTCCACTGCGACTTGCATTTGCTTAGAAGTATAAAGAAATTCTAAAGCTTTCACCGTCTGTTGCACAATAGGTTCACTGCTGCTACTTTCCTCGTCATCTCCAGCCTGATCTTGAGCTTCCATATTGTCTCTCAAGACAATCTCTACTTCATCATCCACCATCCTAGCTATCTACTTGCATAATTCCTGCAATAAAATCAACAAATAGATATGTAAAATATAGACTTTCCATATTTCCATATTTTTACCCTCATCTTCATCCTTTTCAAACTGTTGGAAAATATTTAGATATTGTCCCTTGGTGCCAACTATGAAACATGCAATTAAGCACATATGATCCGTTTGAAAAACATAAGGCACTTCAACCCCAACTGATGCCTTCTCCTCCATTCCTCCATGCTGATTTGTTTCTGCAAAACAACCTGTGAAATCCTTAATGGACTTCTCATTAACATCCTCAATCTCCTCTGTAAACTAATATGAACTATTCCATGTCCATGAGTTTTTCAATAAACTCTGTATCAACATCCTCTCCTTCTTCATCAAGGTACTCACCTTTCTCAGGTTCACACATCATGTGAACTTATTCCTCATGCTTGGATTCCATGAGTCTTTCCTCTTTCTTCACCAAAAAACTATGCTTGTGCTTAAGATCCCTAGCACATAACCTATTTAGAAGCCATTGCACCTTCCTCTTCAAATTCCATTCATAATACTGACCTTCTGTATCTTCATCATGCAACAGTTCAACCACTTTACTAAGCCTCTCCTTCAGCTCAGTAACCTCTCTGTCAAATTTACTTTGACTCATCCTCTTGACACCATTTTCTTTGGAATCTTCCCTTGTTCTATTGTGGCTTCCTTTTGAACCCTTTAGATGACTCTTAGTAGCCACCTTCCATACAACCTCCATGATATTTCCCACACTCATGATGAATTGCAAAAAATCCTATCGTCTCAACACCCCATCAATAGTACTCCTACTTTACTATTGGCATTCTTGGTTCTCACACAGAATCTTTGAGCACTTCCTATGCTCTCTACCAGGTTGAGATTTGCATTCCTTTCCTATAGCACTCTTCTCTAAGGGTTCCCATACCAAAATATCCTTTTCATTCCTTTATTCAGAAATCAACATTATGTCCTCATCCCACAAATTAATATTGCAATATTCCTCTCCATAGTGTCAAAATATTTTTGCACCCGCTCTGATACCAAAAATGGTGCAGGGTCGGGTCAACCACAACCAAACTTACCAGCACCTCTAGGATTCGATGGCCCCTACAATTAGTAGGACTACCAAATTTATCCCTCGGCAAAATTATGTGCTAGATTTTCCTCCCCACAACTCTGTCTTCATAACTGGCTTTCCTAGAAACATTGTTTCTGCAACTGCCTTTCTGCAACAGGCTTTCCCACAGCACTGTTTCCGCAACCGCCTTTTTGCAACAAGATTTCCTGCAGCACTATTTCTGCAACCTCCTTTTTGCAACTGTCTTTCCACAAGTGGGTTGCACAATGCGCGATGCAGGATGCATGTCTAACTTTCCAAAGTTGTTCCCCCGCAACTCTTCTCCGGCAACTTTTCCTCCGCAACTCTCCCAACTGTTAGATCTTTATGACCTCCTCCATGGCCTTCGATCAACCCTTTGGCATGGATCTCACAAATATTTGTAGATTATTTATCGCCTTCGCAACTTCTGTTGCGGATCTCTCCTAGACCGCCAGATCTCCATTTGTGGAATCAATGTGCACCGTTCATTCACTGTAATAAACTGGTTAAGGAAGAAAAATTGTGCGATGCACTGATTGATCATGGAATCGATCAATCCAGCTTACAAAATTGAAGAGTAATTAGCCTAACCCTCCTATGCATGCATCTATGAACTATTACATCCATTCAAGCAACAATTTCATGCATGAATCAACGATTTTACAGAAATACATAGATGTTCAGAAAACTGCCGAAGTGAGCTCTGTATAGACACAGAGTTCAAACAGTAAATGCATAAAGGCCAATAACACTGCAAACAAACAACTACCTTTCCTATTAAAAAAAAACACATGCACACCCCTCAACTCGCCTTCCTCTATCTTCTCGAAATATTTATAAGCGAAACCAAACACAAGTCTATCCATCTCTCTGCAAATGGAATTCTAACCTAGAAGAACAGAACTGAAGAATAGAACCCCCTCTTCTTCTCTACTCTCCCTATTTAACCTAAATTGTTACCTCCTACACTGAGTGGTCCTGCCACCGAAAACAAACAACGACAGGGTATGATGAGAACGTACCTATCACAAACAAACAAACTAGAACTTGATCTCCATGTAGGGAGTCATGATCTGCAATCACTCCTACTAGCGCTAACAACCTATGACTTAGCAAAACAACAAAACCAAAAATATGCCTATACCTGCTATCTAGAAATACACTCTTTGCAAGATATTTACAATGCTTTTACAATCAACCCCTCCTTGGGAAAATGTCAAGACCTTAAGGCCTGATCATAAATTTAGTAGTTGGCCTTGAGAGCTAATACTCCTGCATCCAAAATTTCTTGCAGAGTTTGCATCTCATGTCAGGCACAAAATTGGGAACGAAAGGATAGTTTCCATCACATACCATCGGAGAGATTGAAAACACAATCATTTTTAGTAATGAGATCTACAATGGAGATATGTTAAAAATGTAGCTGTCAAACATTAGCAGCAATTAGATCTGATATTTAATATACAACTAGCACAGAGGTAAGGTAATTATCTATACCTAGATCGCGGAATCCATCGTTTCAGATGTAAGTATATAAATATATCCACCTAACTTTCTACAACATGCAGGTATACCCAACCTCAATAACTTTAAAATCAACAATGCAGAAGGTCAAACAAGCAATAGTGAATCTCGTTTCTTATACCGCAAGGAAAATAAAATCAACAACGCAGAAGATCGAACGAGCAATAGCGAATCTGGCTGAAAAATCACAGGCTCATCTTAAACATGTAGATCACAATGAAAACAGAGCGATTGTATCTAACATTTACCAAGTGGAAAATCACAAGCTCACTACATATTCAGATATACTACAAAGAAATCACAACACTTATACTCAAAAAAATGTTTTAAGGAAGAAAATCATGGCAGCCATTATAATGGCAACTAGATACTATAAATCGCAAGTGTCAACAAAATTTCAGGCATTCTTAACCCAAAACACCATAAATTTCAATCTACACTTATCAGAAAGCTACGGTGTAGAAGTTACCTCTGCTGGTCGTCAAGATCTTATAGTGGCCTGGCGAGGTCGACAAATAAAAGAAATCAATGCTAACAAACAACAACTGGTAGACAGTTGCAAAAATTCAAAGGTACTCCATCTCTGAGCTTCTCTCTTTCTAAAATAGTATTCAAAATTCCATCTTCTCCGAGGCCAACAAAATTTTTGATAAGCTTACAAGTGTTGCTTCAATTTGCTCATTAGCATTGGAATTTTCCGACTATAATTCATTGCGACTAGTTCTCGAATAACAAAACCGGAAGCGTATTTAAGGAGCAAATGCACTATGGTTAGAAACAGTGAGAGAAAGTGGTGGGTCCTACTAAATTGTCTATTACAAGTCCATCAAACAATTTTTTTAGTTCACTTTGATTCTTATTGTTCTGTTTTTTTTGTGCTGCCCACCATCCAAAAGAATAAACCTCCTTTTAGATCCTCTTTTGGAGGTATTTGAAAGGTAAAAGGATTCGAAGATGATATATTCCTCCTAATCCCTTCTTTCATGCCTCCGCAAAATATTTACTCTTCGCAAATAAAAGAAATACCCTCTTGGTTCTCAAGGAGCCAAGTGGCACAAACAATACCTCCAAGTGTCTGTGTATTAAACCACCAGAAGACAAAAGGCATCATTTTTTTCTTGTTATGAGAACAATTCCCACGATTCTCTCACAAAGAGATCGCATCATCAAAATTTGATAGCTTGTACAATTTTGGATGTCCCCTATAATTAATAATAATAATATTTTCCACTAAGAACATTATTTTATAATTATGAATTAACATCTCCATATAATAAAGACCTTTGAGTATATTCCTTTCATAAAATAACATCATATAAATGAATTTTCCATTATGAATAAATTTCTGTATAAACAAAGGAGTATTACTTATTTTATAAGGAAATATATTTTGTATAATTGTTATTAAATAATTTATTTGTGATAACTCTCCTGGTTATATTAATAAAATTTATAAACTGATTTATATATAATCTCATTAATATATTTATACTATGTAAATAATTCATTAGACAAGTCTTATAAAAACGTTATAAGCCTAATTTTAGTTCAATTCTATCAAAATTTCTAACGGAAAATTGTTTGCCCCGTGATGTTATTGTTAACCATTAAATAGTCATTTTGTCCAATCAATGGTCACTTCATTTGGGAATATACCTAAGAGTTTTTCTTTTGTTAAATAGTGAAGTTAAATCTTCTACAAGTGCAAGAAGCACCAAATTGATGGCTCTCCGACCAATATCCCCCACCCTAGTGGATTCATCCGCAATCATCATTTTCGCCACACACGCTTTTAGTCTCCTAGTATTATTAAATTTCATCTATAATTTTGATGAGCTAGTTTTCATACTTACAGTGCCTTTTACTTACGTTTCACATTTTTTGGTCGTGTTCTGAGGGGATCTTATATAATTCCCCCCTTAGAAGTAACCCAATCCTTGGTGTTACATATTTGTCCAAGGTTTTGTGTTCATTTCCCATCAAGTTATTTTTTCTTGTTTCCGCACCCCTCACGATGTTCTTCAGCTTTTCTTTGATCATCTTCAATATTTTGTGATTCCCGCAAGCTCTTATCCTTCATAACCTGCACTTTTGTGCAACAAAACCATGTCTCTTAAAATTTATTTAGTAAACATGTCATTAATTCATAATCCAACTTAGAACATAAATAACAAGTCCCTTCTGCAACACAACATTTGCATTAATTCACGAAACATATTTTAGCCTTTGTTAATGCTTTTATCCTCGTAAGAGGGCCTAATACAACATTACCATAAAGAGAATTCATAAGTAATTTAGATTTACTTATCTTTTTGAAGGGTGTCTTTTACCTCCGATACTTGGATTCTTTAACTAGTCCTCCACTTGAGATAGACATTTCTTTCAATCACAAGTTATAATAATCGATTTTACACAATTTCAAGCAGTAACCTTTTTAAAATGTACCATTGATCGTCGCCCTTGAGGGAATTTTTCATACTTAAGTATTCACAACATTTTCACATTAAAACTTTCAACAATCTTATTTATTTCATCATGAAGTTTGAGAAACTTCCAACAACACTTTTGTTGGTTAACAAACTCTCCCTCGAGTTTTTCATCTTTACAACTATTTGCTGAACATTAAACTCTCTCTCAAGTTGCTGACACCAACTGGAATTACAGGCTAAAAACTTGAGTTTACTCTCCCTTTTGATTGCTAGTCAAAACTTTTACCTCAAAAACATCAAACAACGCCCTATTTTCCAGATGTCAACTTTGTGCCTAGGTCTTTCCATTGATATCACAGACTCTTTCACAATTCCCCTCAAGCCTCCTCACTTGAGTCCAAGAATTTCTTTTCCATCGAGCCTCCTACTTGAGTCCAGGAAAAGTCATTTTATCAAAGTAGAGTTGGATCCCCAATTTCACCCCTTGATGTTCCCTAGGAGAAGAGGTCATTTTCCCCTCAAGCCTTCATGCTTGATTCCAAGAGTTTCTTTTCCACCTAGCCTTCTGCTTGACTCCAAGAAAAGTTCTCCGTCAATCATTTCAATAATAATTCAATTTCCTTTGGTTTACACCTTCTATACTTTGGAAAGGACTACTTTAGTAAGTCATTCATTTAGTGATTTTTAATGTTTATGACAATGTATAATTCTAACCAAATATAAACTTAGCTATGATTTACAATGAGGTGTTGCGGTAAAAATTGATGCTAACTTCAAACTAGAGTATATATAGTTTATTGTGGTTAATAAGATAAGGTTATCCTCACAAAGAACAAGTTAAAAACTATCATAAATGAAACAAAAATCAAGAGCTTCGTTGACTAGGATCATAACCTAGTCGTAGAGTAAAATATTGTTATTAACTAAATCTTCGGGGTTAAGTAAATCTCACTGAAGATCTATGGAGAGAAGGTTCCAAAAACATTTTCACAGATATTTTACCATGCAACTATATCGTCATGATGAAGAGGTAGCCGAAATGGAATTCTTCAGTTTCTTCAATGTATAATTCATGCCTTAGGAAATTCATACATCCATCTAGTGAAAAATGGAATGCTTCAAAAGAATTTTAACAACCAGAATCTCTGATTTTCTGACTACATATCTACTTAATAGGGAGGTTTAAGGACCAACTTAACTAGCCATTATCCTTAAGTTCACTTGTACCAAATTAAGTTACAGTTAATACTACTTCCCTTGTCATTGATGCATTTTAATTGGAGAAACCATGTATACTCTAGTCATCAAAGAATTTTATTGTATCATTTAAAATTTAACTTTATTTAGCTTACATGCTGCACGATAAACTCTTATGCAAACAGTTTTTTTATTTACATAAATAGTAATGCAAAGAGTACACAACTTACTTGTGTGTACGTGAGTCCATTTGGCGACAATGTTTGAACATGAGGCTCTGATACCATTTGTAACATACCCTAAATTTCCCAATATGAATTATGAGAAAATGGGGTAAATTTATATCCATACAAGCCAACTATGTTAGTCTCTTGAGAGTGTGTAGTCACATAATTGTAAACACTACTATCATTTTCATCTATTCATATAAGAAACTGTAAATCAATTTGGTTAATTTCCACTGAGTAGTTGACAAGAGGGCTATATTAATAACCATACTAGTACAAGAATTCATAGTTATAAGAACTTATACCTCAAATATAAAATCACATTTTGTTTGCATTAATTAAGAATCGTCAAACTACAATTACTCTAATACAATTCTACATAAGCAAATCTGATTTAAAATAGATAGAACCATTACATTAGTCCCTAGGCTCTCTCTTGAATGGGATAGTGATTACACATTACCCCTTTCTCTTATTACCTTGATGTCCTTCGTAGCCTCAGGACAGAGTTTCTGCATCCAATATTTTAAGTCATGCAACCTCAACATAAATATTAGAACAAGATAAATTAAATCCATATAACAAGGTTAAATCTTAAAGAACTAATTAAACATGTATGTTCATAAAAAATTAAATTAATCTGCACTATCTTTCTAGAGACATCACAATACCATTCCATCAAAGAGTCATAGACTCTGCATACAACAGTCAATATATATATTACTACTATAAAACATGTATGTTGCATGCAAGGATAATTTTAGGGGCGAATTTTAGCCCAGTGGGCTATTTTTCCATGTTTTTCTCCCAAAAAAGATTTGCCATTTTGCATTTTTTGAAGCCCTATTTCGCCCAATTTTGATGGGGTAAAATTTTTTCACCCTAAAAATCGCCAAATGACTATATAAATGATATAAAATCCTTGGAAATTAAAATATTTTTTGAAAAATATTGCCAATCATTTTATAGTTGGCATTTTAATAATTGGTAATATTCGCCAACATTTATACATTTTTAAATAAGTATGGTTCATTAAAATCATCCTTGGTTGCATGTTGATTTCTATAAACGGAATTAAACATTATAGGTACTTCTTTAATGGTACTTTAACTTGGGCGACTGAAAGCATGTCTATGACTTTCCTCCAAACCATAGGATTTATTTGATATACGTTTGATCGTCTAAAGCCACTTCCGAGCTGGGAAACGAATCCACTAAGGTTCGAGGTAATAAAAATAGAAACTCTCCACGTTTTAAGTTGAGATACCGATGGACATTGCCTATCAAAATGAGGCTTGAAAAATCTTAGTCATCATAATACTTTTAAAACTATTAATTCTGACTGAACCCTTATCATCTGCCACCCAACAAAGAGGACATGTCAACAATTTAAAACAATTGGACACCAATACCTACCCAAAATTTGTAAGAATGTAACTATCATTTTATAACAACTTTATTTTCCCTACTTATTATAACAAGAAATATGTATGAGTTCATATTCAAGAGAATTCCCCAAAGCTATTTAATAAGGTAAAACGTATATTACATTAAGGACCCTTCGTTAACTAGATTAAACATATATATATTCTTTCTATAATTGATTAAAGATTTCTTACCTATCCATTATATGGATATTTTTTCCCTTTACAAGTATAATTAAACGGATCAAATATTCATGGTGACATTAGGTTTTATACTAGGAATATTAATGGCGTGTCGGATAATTGCAAATATATTCACTCAGGATTGAAACGCCTCATTTATTAAAATATTAGCACTTTAAAAACATAATCAATACTTTTAAATTCAGCCAGGCGTTCATCGTTCATATCTCTATGATTAAAACAGTGACACATCTTAAATGTGTAGACCTAAGTTTTAAATAATAGTGGCTTGGCTCTGCTCTTGGTCCATTCCTCTCCATCTATTCACCGAAATATAAAACAAGTAAATTGGGCTCATGACTCATGGCTTGCGGTTATGCAGGGATAATCCCAACTCATGGTATATGAGGTCTCGACTCTCAAAAATTAAATACAAAAATAAAATAAAAAATAAAATTGAACTTACAACTTTCATAGTACTATTCCAGATGCATCCAAGCTCATGGCTAAATCCACAGTAATAATCATACACACAAATGAAATCCCCTACAGAGAGGACTCTCCTAGATCTGTAGCTATAATCAAAACGCTAATGAGGTGTTCTTTACCAAATATATAATTTATAATAAAATTACAGACAACAAATCAAAATGCAGTCAAAGTGAAACACATACAAGTATTTTCCTGGATTAGTGTTTTCCAAGATCTATAAGGATCTTCCAAATCACAGTCAATCAAAATTTAGATAATTGTTAAAACGCATACCAGTACTCTTCCAGATCTATAATTATAATAACAAACCACAAATCAAAGCACCACTGAAGCGAAAACACATACAAAGAAATACAAACAAGGAAAATGCCTTGCAGAGTTTGCATCTCATGTCAGGCACACAATCCGGAACGAAAGCATAGTTGCCATCACATACCATTGCAGAAATTGAAAACACAATCGTTTTCAGTAATCAGGTCTAAAATGAGATATGTTAAAAATGGAGCTGTCAAACATTAACAACATTTAAAGCTGATATTTACTGCATTCAGATTTGATATTTAATATACAACTAACAAGTAGGTAAGGTAATGATCTATACCCAGATCACAGAAGCCATCGTTTCATATCTAAGTATATAAAATAAATCTATCTACCTTTCTACAACATGCAGGTATACCCAACCTCAGTAACTTTAAAATCAACTATTGAGAAGGTCAAACAAGCAATAGCGAATATGGCTTCTTATACTGCAAGGAAAATAAAATCAACAATGCAGAAGATCAAATGAGCAATAGCGAATCTAGCTAGAAAATCACAGGCTCATCTTAAACATGTATATCACAATGAAAACATAGTGATTGGATCTAACATTTACCAAGTGGAAAATCGCAAGATCACTACATATTCAGAAATGCTGCAAAGAAATCACAACACTTATACTGAAAAAAAAGGTTTTAAGGAAGAAAATCGCAGCAGAAATTATAATGGCAACTCGATACTATAAATTGCAAGTGTCAACAAAATTTCAAGCATTCTTAACCCAAAAATCCATAAGTTACAATCTACACTTATTGTAAAGCTATGGTGAAGAAACTACCTTTGCTCGTCGTCGAGATATTACAATGGCCTAGCGAGGTCAGCAAATAAAAGAAACCAACGCTAACAAACAACAGATGGAAGACAACTGCAAAAACTCCAAGGTACTCCATCTCTCAGCTTCACTCTTTCTAAACTAGTATTCAAAATTCCCTCTTCTCTGAAGCCAACAACAATTTTGATAATCCTACAAGTGTTTCTTCTCGTTAGCAATGCAATTTTCTGACTTTAATTCATTGCGACCAGTTCCCAAATAACAAAAGGGGAAAGCATATTTAAGGAGAAAAATTAGTAGGGTTAGCAACAATGAGAGAAAGTGGCAGGGCCTACTAAATTGTACAGTACAAGTCCATCAAGCAAGTTTTTAGTTCACTTTGATTCTTATGGTTCCGTTTTATTTACTGCCCACCATCCAAAGGAACAAACCTCNGGTCCTACTAAATTGTACAGTACAAGTCCATCAAGCAAGTTTTTAGTTCACTTTGATTCTTATGGTTCCGTTTTATTTACTGCCCACCATCCAAAGGAACAAACCTCCTTTCAAATCCACTTTTGGAGGCATTTGAAGGGTAAAAGGATTCAAAGATGATATATTCCTCCCAATCCCTTCTATCATGCCTCCACAAAATCTCCACTCTTTGCAAATAAAAGAAATCTCCTCTTGGTTCTCAAGGAGCCAAGTGGTGCAAACAATACCTCTATGTGTGTGTATTAAACCATCAGAAGACAAAAGACATCATTTTTTTCTTGTTATGGGAACAATTCCCATGATTATCTAGTGGAGAGATCTCTGTTAGTTTTTCAACATTTAAGCTAGCATTATGTTAGGATCTTTTCATTGAGAGAATAACAAGCACAGCTATAACATAAGCACATCACATGAGACAAGAGACACAAAGAGTTTTGGTAGGGGAAACCATAAATGGAGAAAACCCCTCAACTTCCTCTAAGATAGTATCACCACAAGATGTGAAACCCAAAACAGTAAGATGACCTCCCAACACAACATCAGCCTTCTGTCTTCTGTCAAGCCAAAGTATTTCCTTCTCCAAAGGTGCGCCACACTTGAGAGAGCAAGTGATGTAATTCACAAGTGATAAATAGAGAGACTCACACTCTCTATTTATATTAGTCCGTTCACTTGAATTACACTTTCACACGTAGGCTCGACCTAATATTACTTACCCGAGCCTACACCTTAATTAGTGTATAATAACTGAAGTGCCCCGAAACTATGGGGACTTACCTAATGACTTGATATGAATTATTTACATTATTAATCCTCCCAATCGGAACCTCGAGGCATGACCACATGACTCAAATACATAATAGAAACATCCCGAAATAAACATCGGGTTACAATACATAAGATATATGGAATAATACATTCCGAAGTTACATATACATCAACACTCCCTCTTAACTAAGAATGTATTCTTTCGACACAATTTTCAGCACTGGTCTTCTTCTCTGTATCAACTGGATCATCTCGTCTTCAAGTCATCTAGATCTTGATCATCTCTCGATCTGGATCATCATCACTGGACTGGATCTTGATCATCACTCGATCTGAATCACTACTGCTGGATCTGGATCATCACTCGATCTGGATCTCTCGGAGTCATCATAACTGGATCTGGATCATAGCTCGATCTGGATCTCCACTGGTCATCATCATGTGTGTACTATCTCGTCATAGGAAGTTCTACAGAGCCAGCCCTTTTTCATGTTGGTTGTAGGCCTACTCTCATCTAGGTCTTCGCCCAGCACTTACATCTGACTTGCTCGTCAGAAAGGCACGCCCAACACTCACATCTGATCATGTAGTAAACTACAATCACATCAGAAAGGCCCAGTACTCACATTCACCAGCATGGTAGGCAAAATCAACTACCATCTGTGAAATGGCTTTGCACTTATATCTGACCTACTCGTCAGAAGGGCACAATCCCATCCAGGCTGGAGCCATCTCCGCCACAATGATGGAAGAATCTCAACCAAGCTGGAACCACATCCGCCACAATGAAGAGAGTTTTCTGCACTTATATCTGACCTACTCGTCAGAAGGGCACAATCCCATCCAGGATGGAGCCACCTCCGCCACAATGATGGAAGACTCTCAACCAGGCTGGAACCATATCTGCCACAATGAAGAGATATTTATGCACTCACATCTGAACTAGTAGGAACTGAATCCTACACCCTAGTCAGAATGGCCCCCAGTCCCTGACTGAGCTACCTGGTAACGGACCAGGCGTCTCCACTCTCCCGGAGAGTGGCAGTTGCCCTTACATCTGTCCTACTCGACAGAATGGCCAGCACTCACATCTTTCATGGGAGGAACTTAATCCTTTAGCCATGACCAGAATGGCTCAGCCCTTACATCTGACCTACTCGTCAGAATGGCTCTCAATCTCAGCACTCATATCAGTCATGGAAGGAACCAATCCTCTCAGCATGACAGAATGGCTCAGCCTTTACATCGGACCTATTCGTCAGAATGGCTTTGGGACTCATCACTGTCTCTGGGATGAAGCCTCGATCTGGAGAACACCAAGTCTCGCTCTGAAGTACTCGAACTTCAGCCTAGCCAATGGCTTCGTCAATACATCAGCTATCTGTTCCTCCGTCGCAACATACAGGAGCTTCACTGCTCCTCTCTGCACCATATCCCTGATATAGTGATACTTGATCTTGATATGCTTCGACTTCTCATGGAACACTGGATTCTCTGACAACTTCATGCAACTCTGGTTGTCACAATGTATACAAGTAGCATCCAGCTGGAGATCAAATATATCAGACAGTAGCTTCTGCAGCCATACTACCTCACAACTAGCTGAACAAGCTGCGACATACTCTGCTTCAGCTGTACTCAGTGCCACACAGGATTGCTTCCTGCTAAACCAAGAGATCACACCTGATCCCATACTGAAGCAACATCCTGAAGTACTCTTCCTGTCGATGGCATTGCCTGCCCAATCTGAATCAACATAACCCTCCAGATTAATCTTTTGATTCGCATCGTACTTGAGTCCATAATCAACTGTACCCCTGCAAGCTTTGCAACCATCAGGTGAACATGTCTCAATGTGTTCATAGCAAAGCAAATATCTGGTCTCAGGTACATCAAAGACCCAATCATCTGATGATACATCATAGCATCAACCGTCTCGGATGAAGCATCACTCAATAGCTTCATGTTCGATGCCATAGGTGTGGTCATGCAGTCCATCATCCCAAATCTCTTCAGGATCTCTACTGCATACTTCCCTTGTCCAAGGAAGATTCCATCCATACTCTGCCACACTTCCATGCCTAGAACAATAGTGCATTGACACATAACAGGAGCATCACTGGTCTTTCGCCTTCAACCTTGAAGCAAAGGTTGGAATCCACTTTACTCTCAGTAAAGCCTAGAGTCATCAGTAATATGCCCATCCTGTTGTACCATGTCGAACCTCAAGATATTCTGTAGTCACTCCCTCTGAAACAGAGCATCATACTCCCTCTGTCTCCTGTACTCTATGCACTGAAACATTCTGTACCGGAGTGACAAGTAGCTTCCTATGCTACTAATCTTCTATGTGATCATCTAGTGTATAGACTTGCATCTTCAACCTTGTAGCAAAGGCTAAGATCTTCATCAATCTCATCATGTATGTGTTTCAACTCTTACTGGCTACAAATGTATCTTCGTAGTCTAGGCCTTCCTTTCGTGAGAAGCCTCATGCTACGAATCTTGCTTTGTATCCCACGATGTTTCCATCTACTGCATGATAGAACTATGAACTTCTCTTCAGGTCTCAATACTACACCCAGACATCATTCTTCTTGAACTGATCTTCCCTTTCTTCTTGGTGGCTGGAAGGTTTTGCATCAATGATGTCACTGCACTCGTCATATTATTCTTTGTCTTTGAACTATCGTCACTTGTTCTTCAGAACAAGTCTTCATTCTTCTTTGCTTGTAGGCGATTATGTATGCGATCTTTCCTACAAGTCAAATGCAATTGTATGGTTAGAAACATTTCATAAGGAATATTTATACTGGAAAACACTTATGCATAAATATATGATCATGCAACTACTTTAGCCAATACAACATTCATCCATATCTCATTGAAACTTTCTAGATGCCTTCCATCTCTACCAGGACAACATTGAGATTGTGCACTAATCCAATATGTCAGTAAAGAGGTTTCATTCTAGATAAGTAGCAATGGAGAATTTGTATAGCACCATGAGCTACTTACCCACCACATGCATATTAGTAGTATACTGTCATTAATGCAAAGATCCTATCATGCATAATACATCAACTGAATATAAACAAATGCATAACAAAATAATGAAATAACAATTGAATACTTATCTTTGTTTGTTTCGTGGGTAGACTGCTTCTTAATCCTTCAGCTTCATCGTCTTCTTGATTCATGGTAGCATCGTTTCTTATCCAAATGATATGGAGGATAAGAAGTTCTTCAAGAATTGAGTTCTTCATATTCCTCATTGCTTGAGGGATCTTCTTTGGATGGTGAGATCTTGATCTTCAATTGCTCCCATCTTCTCTTCTCTTCTTATGATTCAAGCTTCTTTTTCTTTCTTGAAGTCTGCTGAAATGTAATCAATTCCTTCTAGAACACATTCCTTGAATGAATGAATTCCACGATCCTGGGAGGCCATTCAAGGTGGCCATCACCACTTTTGCATTCTTCACTTTTTCTTTTACCGCTTCAAGTTGTTCTTTGATTTGAGAGACTCTTATGACTGCACGGTCTCTACATTTTGGACCTTCACATTCTTGAACTGGTTTCTTTAAGTCATATTCTGATTTTGTTATTCCCTTCAAATTGTACAAGCCTCCTTCTTGTTCTTCAATCACTACAACATCATCAATAGTCTTTCCTTTTGGCCATATGATGACTTGACCATCTATGAATGTAGCCCGCATTCCTTTTGCATCAATGCTGAAATGGAGAGAAGGTTACTCTTCAATCCTAGCACAAACAATACTTCTTTCATTGTTAGAGACTTACCAGAGTCTAGCTTGTATGAATATTCCCCACTACCTATTATTGGATATTGGTAGTCATATCCTAGTTTCACATTGTGAGGTGATTCATGTTCTGAAATTCTTACAAAGGATTCCTTGAATCCCATCATATGTTTGGAAGCCCCACTGTCTATAATCCAATCATTACTTCCATGAGTAATGTTACCTGTGAGAGCTGATATCAGAACATATTCATCCTTGCTTGAATAATCCTCACTTTCATATCTGGATCTCTTTCTAGATGGTTCATCATCCTCTGCAGGATGAGCATGATGTCTTCTTTGGCCTCGTCTCCCTCTGAAACTGGAACCTCTATACTCATGTAGGTGTCCAATCCATAGAGATAAAATACTTCTATGCTTGGAAGTTGTCAACTTCACCAAGCTTATCATCAAGTTGATGTGATAGATCACTTTGAAATGAGAACCTCAAATGGAAATAGCAAAGGATTAGATCTTACCGATTTGAGGTGTTCGTCCTTGTCCCGGAGTTCGCTGATCTAGGGTTTGTCACAAAAACCCTAATTTTAAAAACTTGGAATCTTTCATATCTGATTGGAAAAACAGATAGATCTCTTCAAATGGAGCTGTCCAATGTACTCCTTTTCTGAAAACAGTGGAGGGAAGCTTTCGGAACAGGAAGCCCTAATTTTCTGATTTCTTCTACAGAAATTCCTGTTACTGTTTCTGTGATATCTCCTAAATTATTGATCTTCTGTATCTGAAATTTGTCACTGAGGTAACCTCGCATGTCCCTGATCTAACACTGTAGGTTTCATCAGAATTGGTTTCACCATTTGGGATTTATGATCCTTTTCCCAAGGTGACCTGTTACAGGACTCTTCAGAACAGTGAATTTGTACGAAATTCCACGTGTCACTGGTTGATCTTCTGAGTCTGATATTTGGAACATAGAAAGTACAGTCCGTGCCATTTCTGGAGCATCTTTAGGAATTCCATGTGGACCTATTTAGCCCAAGATATTGCAGATCTCCCCAGGTGTCCTGTTTATGGATGATTTCTGGAAGAGGCTGGAACCCTAACTTTGAGAGATCATATTTCCCAGAATATAGCGAATCTGAGGCTGAGATTTGGACACAGTGTTCATCAGGATTTTATCTTCAGTCCCTACAATTTTCAGCTTCTGAGACTTTTCCAATCTCGGAATATAGTGACTGTACCAAAACTTAGCAGTTTTAGTATTTAGGGTTTCTCGTAGCTCAGGGTAAAACTAGGGTTTGACTTTCCTGGAGTTTCACCCAACCAAATTTCTTGATCTAGGTCTCTAAAATTCGGTTTTGATGAGAAGAATAACCCTATGCTGGTCTCACTCAAAAATTCCTCTTCTGAAGAAAGCCCTAATTTCCACATCGAAACTAAAAATGCTTGAAATTGAATTCCGCATCGACAGAAAGATGCACCCTTCAATGGAGAGTCATCCTAGCATAATTTTGCTGAAAATATGTGGAGGAAGATCCACAAAATAGGAATCCCTAGTTCCTGTAGCTGCACAATGTCTTCTTCTCAGGTTAGCTCTGATACCATGTTAGTTTTTCAACATTTAAGCTAGCATTATGTTAGGATCTTTTCACTCAGAGAATAACAAGCACATCTATAACATAAGAACATCACATGAGACAAGAGACACAAAGATTTTTGGTAGGGGAAACCATAAATGGAGAAAACCCCTCAACTTCCTCTAAGATAGTATCACCACAAGATGTGAAACCCAAAACAGTAAGATGACCTCCCAACACAACAGCAGCCTTCTGTCTTCTGTCAAGCCAAAGTATTTCCTTCTCCAAAGGTGCGCCACACTTGAGAGAGCAAGTGATGTAATTCACAAGTGATAAATAGAGAGACTCACACTCTCTATTTATATTAGTCCGTTCACTTGAATTACACTTTCACACGTAGGCTCGACCTAATATTACTTACCCGAGCTTACACCTTAATTAGTGTATAATAACTCAAGTGCCCCGAAATTGTGGGGACTTACCTAATGACTTGATATGACTTTTTTACATTATTAAACCTCCCAATCGGAACATCGGGGCATGACCACATGACTCAAATACATAATAGAAACATCCCGGAATAAACATCGGGTTACAATACATAAGATATATGGACGAATACATTCCGAAGTTACATATACATCAAGAGTCTCATCATCAAAATTTGATAGCTTGTACAATTTTGGATGTCCCCTATAATTAATAATGATAATATTATCCACTAAGAACATTATTTAATAATTATGAATTACCAACTCCATATAATAAATACCTTTGGATATATTCCTTTAATATAATAAAATCATATAATGACTTTTCCATTCTGAATAAATTTATGTATAAACAAAGAATTATTACTTATTTTACAAGAAAATATATTTTGTATAATTGTTACTAAATAAATTATATATGATAACTCTCTTGGTTATAGTAATAAAATTTATAAAACAATTTATATATAATCTCATTAATATATTTATACTATGTAAATAATTCATGAGAAAAGTCTTATAAAAATGTTATAAGCGTAATTTTAGTCCAATTCTATCAAAATTTATAATGGAAAATTCTTTGGCATGTGATGTTATTGTTAACCATTAATTAGTCACTTTGTCCAATCAAGGCTCACTTCATTTGGGAAGACACCTAAGAGTTTTTTGTTTGTTAAATATTGACGATAAATCTTCTACGAGTGCCCGAAGCAACAAAATAATGGCTGTTCAACCAATCTCACCCACCCTAGTGGATTCATCCCTAATGATCATTTTAGTCGCACACACTTTCAGTATCCTAGCATTATTAAATTTCATCTATAATTTTGATGACCTAGTTTTCATACTTACAGTTCCTTTTACTTACATTTCACATTTTTTGTTCATGTTCAGAGGTGATGTTACACACTCTTGGTGTGCTTCGCAGTGTATCCCGAGTTGCAAATTTTGGCACAATAGATTGTGTCGTGACATGTCGCAGAGTACTAGGGGTGCACGAACTGCGACATTTTGGCTCACATGTGGTGTTTGAACCATTTCTTTTTTTAAGTCATCATGTGTGACAATATTGACAATTCTTTTGTTATTTTCTACAAGTTCATCCAATGCTTCATTTAAAAAAATATTTACATCATGACTGATTATAATTTGCCTTATGACATGGTCATACAACTTCTATGTTTTTTTATCTTCTGAGGGAAGAACAAAAATACATTTTTGACCCCTGTTGTATAATTTGTTTCTCATCTCATTTGGAATATGTGCATATGCGACACAACCACAAACTTTCAAATGAGAAACACTATGTTTTTTAACCTTTTAAAGCTTCTTGAGGAATTATGTTATTCACACTCTTTATTGGACAATAGTTCATGATGTAAACAAAAAATTCCACTTCCTAAACCCATTATTCATTTGACAAATTCTTGGATTCTATCATATTGCACGCCATCTCCAAAATGGTATGATTCTTCCTGTCCATGACATCATTTTACTGAGGTGTATATTTCATAGTGAATTTCTTACGTATGCCATGAGATTTACAAAATATTAGAAAATCATTTGAAACATATTCACGACCTCTATCTTTCCTTAAGAATTTGATGTAATAAACAGTTTGCTTCTCTACAAGTTCCTTGAACTGCTAAAAACATCCAAGCGCATCTGATTTTTGTTTTAGAAAATAAATCCATGTTATTCTTGTGAAATCATCAATAAATTAAGAAAATAATCACAACCTCCTATTGATGGTGTTTCCATTGACCCACAGATATATGAATGAACAATTTCAAGTTATGCATGCACTCTATATGACTTCCCAACTAGAAATGAATCTCTATGATGGTTTCCAAAAAGGAATCCTTCACAAATTCTTTCTAGTTTTTTTTCAATTAATAGAAATAATTTCACCATATTCTTCATGTGCAATAATTTTATCCCTCTAAAATTCAGATGTCCAAATCTAAAATGCCACAACTAAGATTCATTCCGTAACTTTGATTGAAGTGATGGTTATATTTTTGCACTCTCTTTTTCTTTCTTCAAACAATGATTGTTTTCTTCGTTACTTTATTCCTTGAATGCACCCCCTTAATCCTCATTTTTTCATTCATGGAAAAATTGTGTTGTCTTCCCTTCATATCAAGTCTTATCTGCAACGACCCTCCACACGGTCTGACCAAATCAACTAACATGCATGCATATAAATAAATCTAGATATGATAAAGAAAATAAGAAAATCTATTTTTTTTACAAGCTATTGACAAAGTAGGTAAAAATATACAACATTACGAATTAGAAACCACTCCACATACATCCATTGAATTAACTATTCCATTTTAATGTGCAACATTTAACAAATTCAAATAACTTATCTATTCATATTGCTAGTTGTTGTCGATTGAGGACGAGGTCGAAGGTTTTTTTTTCCATCACTCCGATGCAGGTGTTGTTGCTGGATTTGCAATCATGCTGGATCCACCGGTTTCCTCCCTACCATACCTTGACGGATACTCTCTTTCCCCCAGGACCTCCCCACCTTACTCACATCGTACTGAACCACACTCTTCCACATTCGCCTCAGAGCCACCCAAAGGGTTCATACTCCAAACTATGGCTGGAAAGAAGAAATAGAAGATGAAGATATCCCATTCTTCCATTTCGTTATCTTTTATTAACTATTTTACTAATTCTTATGCATCACTTTCAGTTAACTCTTTAGTTACTTTAATTAATTAATTAATTAATTTTTATTTAACAACCCACTTGTTAGTTATCTTTAGTTATCTTATTCTTTTCTGATTAGTTAGGGTTTCACCTTAGTTCAAGTTCATTAATTTACTCTGTTAACTAATTTCTTAATTTAGCTTGATCTCAGTTTATTTATCTTTATTTATTTTTTATTTATTTTATTCATCATTTTTAATACAATTTATCATTTAATTAATTAATTAATTAATATTATTAAGTTCTTTATGATCAATTTATTATTTTCCTTATTTAAAATATATGTTGTTTACCACTGCATTCTTGTTGCGACCAAAATTATCAAGGTGCTATGCTTCTAGCATGCCCTTCCGATCAGGGATGATTTTAAGGAACCATAATAATTTAAAAGTGTATGAATGTTGGCGAATCTTACCAATTCTTAAAACACCAACTATAAAAATTTTGGCGATACTTTTCAAAAAATATTTCAATTTCCAAGGATTTTATATCGTTTATATAATAATTTGGCGATTTTTACGGTGAAAATTTTTTACCCCATCAAAATTGGGCGAAACAGGGCTTCAAAAAATGCAAAATGGCAAATCTTTTTTTGGAAAAAAACATGGAAAATAGACCATGGGATAAATTTCGCCCCTAAAATTATCCCTACTTCCGATAATTCCCACAAGTAGGAATTTGGTTATCACGACTGAGGCAATGTTACCTTAGTTTGCCTACTCTTGAAAGAGTCAGATGGTTCCTAGGGAATATGATCGAATCCTTATTGCACGCCCCCTAGTAATAATCTTCATGACTGGCCGAATTGAAGCCTACCCTCACAACACACGCATCTGATGAACTTGAGTTTTCCTCACTCTATTCAAAGTTCATCACGCCATCCAATTCATTATCCTTATAGATATAATTTGTCTCATCTCCGTCACTTGATGTGGATCGATTGACAATAGCTATCCCATAACCCTCACATAAAACAAGCTGTGCATTAAATATCATAAATAATATTTTAATTATAAGTAAACCATCAATCAATCTCAACTGTTGAGGTTTCTTGACTCATTCAGAGTCTATGCATCTGAGTGCATCAAACATATCACAATTCAATCATGCTACATACCATACTAATATCACCTTCCATAGTTGTCAAGTCAACTACAGTCTTTGCATATCAATGCTTTCTTTCATTTCATGTACCTGCCATTCCTGTCACACTTGAAAGACCATCAGAGTACATGCTACATAAATTTTGTTAAAAATATTATACAACTTTAATCCATGCTGATAAATTTACANCATTTCATGTCCCTGCCATTCCTGTCACACTTGAAAGACCATCAGAGTACATGCTACATAAATTTTGTTAAAAATATTATACAACTTTAATCCATGCTGATAAATTTACATGATATTTCATTCACAATTAAAATCATAATATAACTTCATACGTAATTTCCCAATTGTCAGCATTATTTTCATAATCATAATTTACTCAACAATATGCCAGATAATCCTTCTTAGGTCATATCTCATAAATAATTCCTTTCTTCACACAAGTCTAGGTCATCCTAAACTGGATTCCATAAAAATTACGTCCATACAAAGTTATTTTAGATTTAAAAATAGTAAGTATCCTGGTCATTCATCATCGACCGCCCTCAAAGATTAGTCATAATAATCTCAAAAGTCAAGGTAAAAAAAGGGTGTTACATACACCCCCACTTCAGGAAACTTTTTCATGACTTTCTATAATAAGTATGGATACTGTCTATATATTTCCAATGCGTCCTCTTAGGTCGCAGTATTGGGACTATATGCATCCTTGATATTAGATCCTCATACATGAATCACACAATGTTAGTTTACACAAAGACATCAATCATTCTTCCTTAGTATCAAATTTTCCGATCGATTTATAATATAGAATTATTTCATTCAATTAATTTTCTTATCCCTAAGTAGGGAATTGCATACTCCCCCTCTTTAGAAAATTTCGTCTCGAAATTACTTCTTATTTTATATTCAATGCTAGTTTCTCTTTCTCTTCCTATTCATTTTTTTTATATCCCATTCTGTTATATTTTCATCAAATGATCATACCCATAAGCATTATATATGATACACCATTTACTTTATGTTCTAAACAATAATGTTCTAACACAATTTCTTAAATAACAATTTCACGTAATGCAAATTCAGTAATACTTTCAATAATTTCCAATACTAACCTAGATTTTCAATACCTCCTAATCTCAAGATTTTTGGTTGTCCAGTATATGTACATATTTCGAAAGAAAAGAGAATCAACTTGGATCACTAAGGAAAGAAGGGAATATTTGTTAGATACTGTGAAGTCTCCAAAGGCTTGAGGATATACATTTTAGGATTCCATCATATCGAGATTAATAGGGATGTACCATTTAATGAAGAGCCAGCTCTTAAGAAATATAGAAGGTGTTAGCTTGAAGAATTACATGAAGAGGACGTACCTCCTAAAAAGGTAGAAGTTGAACCCTCTCCTGAAATAGTAGCATTTGAAGATAAAGATATGCTAGAACCTCAGGAACCCCCTACTATGGATATCTCTCGAAAGAGAAAACCTACTTGGGTAAGATAAATCATACAAGAAGTAGAGAGATATGGAGCTCTAGAAGGCTCCACAAGAACAAACAAAAGATAACAGCCATACATTAGAGTAAATTTCAACTCAAAATGGGCCTCCTAAGAGAAATTAATAAAATAATAGTTAAAATAATAGAATAATATTTATTAATTTTGTAGGAAGAAAAGAAAAAAACTACTTTTTTATTTGTATTTTCGACATATCTCTCTATGGTTTTACTCAAATTTTGATCGAGAGAGTTCATTGGATGTGGAATTAAATTTCACATCCAATGATTACCCACTCTGCATAATTTGGACGGACCCCACTACCCCAAAAACAAGAAATACCTGAAAAAACGTGATGATGATGTCATCATCATGTTTTTCAGGTATTTCTTGTTTCTAGTGAAGCAGGGTTTTTCAAAAGTATGCCGAGTGGGTACTTGTTGGATGTGGAATTTAATTCTTCATCCAACGAGCTCTCCAGATTGAAATTTGAGTAAAAACATAGGGAGATATGTCGAAAATACGAACAAAAAAAGTAGTTTTTTTTATAATACCTATCCCCAAATTTATATTAAAATTTGTTTAAGGCCTATACGGTATTTCAAATTTAAATCAATTTCATTGGATAAAAAATTATCACATGGAATTTAAATTAGAGTTAAAAGGACCATTTTGAGTTGAAATTTCCTCTAATTCTCCAGTTATGTAGCTTTGATGTGTGACCTTGTAGATCAAGAACCCACCAGCTATGAGGAAGTTGCACAGAAGATAGAATGGGTGGAAGAAACGAGGGAAGAATATTAGTCGATAATGAAGAATTATGTTTGGGATATAGTACCCAAACCAGAAAACAAGAGTATGGTATCTTTGAAATGGATGTACAAGATAAAACATGCTCTTGATGGAAGTATTGAAAAGTACAAGGAAATATTTGTGGCTATAGGATTATCTCAAAAAGAGGGGATTGATTATGAATATAATTTTTCTCTAGTAGTAAGGTACACTTCCATCAAAACCATCATGGCACTTTCTTCCATGATGAAGTGGGATCTACACCATATGGATGTAAAGACAACATTTCTGAATGGTATGATTAAGGAAGAAGTTTACATTGAACATCCACAAGGATTTGAAGTCGCAGACATAGTGACTCATGTATGTAAATTAGAAAAGGCTATGTATGGGATAAATAAAGATCCTAGATCTTGGTATGGTAGAGTAGATAGCTTCTTGAAAAGCTTGGGATTTACCAAGAGTAGAGCTAATCCTAACCGTTACATGAAGGTTATGGATGATGAACCTGTCATACTATTACTATATGTGGATGATCTATTTCTGAATGGAAATGAGAAACATATCACAGATTGCAAGAAGAAGCTAGTTGAAGAATTCAAGATGAAATATCTTGGATTGATGCATTATTTCCTCACGATGGAAGTGTGGTAGAGCCCAGAAGGAATCTTTCTAAACCAAGAAAAGTATGCAGTAGAAATATTGAAAATATTGGATATGTTGGATTGTAAATCCATGGAGACACCCATGGACACCAACTTGAGGTTGTTATATGATGAGTCATCAGAATTAGTGGACATAACTCGGTAAAGACATATCATTGGGTCATTTATGTATTTGATGAATACAAGGAAAACTATATGCTTTGTTGTGAACACCTTAAGTTAGTATCTAGTTAAACCTAGATGGGTTCACTTGACAGCTATAAAGCATGTGATGAGGTACCTAAAAGGTGTGATAGATCTTGGAATTTACTAGGGTAGAGATCATGACCGTATATTGTATGGATATACAGATTCCATTTGGGAAAGAAGTGTCACAGACAGGAGGAACACCTCAGATGGATGTTATTTTCTGGGATCCACCATGATCTCATGGTGTAGTAAGAAACAATCTAGTGTTTCTCTCAACATAGGTGGAGCAGAGCACATAACAGCTTTCTCTGCTAGTTGTGAAGCGATATGGCTTCAGAAACTAATTTTAAGACTATTTGACATGGATTGGATACCACAGTGATTCTTTGTGTAAAATAGAGTTGCATAAAGATGACAAAGAGTCCTGTGTCCCATGATCAATCAAAGCAAATTGAAATTCGATATTTTTATATAAGGGATATGGAAAAAAAGGGATTTATAAAGATCAAGTATGTGAGTACCGGCTGATGTGCTAACCAATCCTCTATCTCGAATAAAGTTTGAATATTTCCATGACAAGCTTGGTGTAGTTTGAAAATACTTTCCTCGCAAGGAGGAACATTGGATGGGACTACAAAATGTTAGAATAATCAACCCATAGTTAACCCACTTAGACATTAATTCCATTATTTTTGTCTTATTTTCCTAGTTCATGTGTCCCACCTTGTGCAAGTTGCTATTTGCGTATCCATAGAGGTAAAACTTGCCATATTTGACTCATGGAGCGCATGGGAGAGCTAAAGGAATCAATTTTGCTTTATTCCTAGCCTCCTAGGCGCCCTTCTTCTTTTTCTGCTTTATTGCTTGCTTTTTCAGTGTCTTAAGGCAAAAGGAAAAGCTAGACTAGGTGAGGTTGACTTGTTTTTTGTCCTACACATCCTCCTCTCTTTTCTCCATGCAAAAGCATGTATGAGCTTCCATTCCACCACTCTTTAGCTTTCCTATGCCTTTTTTCCAATTCATGAGCTCCATGACAGATTTGGGATCAGCTTTTTACACCTATGGGGGATTTGCTTATTTTTGGTAAGCCTGCTTTATGCTAGATTTGGATGCCTCCTCATGCATTCGATTTCTTGATGTATTCTATTTATTCAGCAACCTATTTTATTACAGGGTTGGCTATCGTACACTCAGTTAATACAATTTAGTGTTACAGCTCCATATTCAGTCTCTTTTGTGAGCAATTTTGCATGATCAATTGATAATTGTTGTGAGTAAAATTAATCTATTGCTGGCCTTAATTTCCACACAAAATATCCTTGCATGAAGGAATGATGAAGATATGGACCCTCTTCGGAAAGGAGGAATAAGTCAAAGATATGGACTCTCCATAGAGAGGAAGAACATGTCAACGATATGAACCCTCCTTAGACAAAGGGGGAGTAGGTTGATGATATGGATCCTCCCGAGAAATGGGGAGTGATGATAAGACTATCATCGATGATGGATGATAGTGAATCTCTAGTATGAAAGAGGCCAAGTATGGCTGAATATGATAACAAGGTCTGACATTCACTTGTGGATGATATTATCCTCTCTTGATGATGGTCTTGCAAGTATAACAATTTGTTAATGAGAGTGGTCCTTATTATATAAATATGCTCCTACAGACATTACTCTCGCATGGAGAGTACCCACATTCATTTGTGGATACCATAGTATAAAAGTCGCGCATGAATAGTCCTCAATTTCATGCTAAGGATTTCCAATGATGTGTCCTTACGGATGATAGGGCCGACACTTAGGTGTAGTCAAGATCTTCCTTGTAGATGTTACTCTTGTATGGAGAGTATACCTACATTTATATATAGATGACATATAAGAACACTCGCTTGGGAGTGGTCCTTACGTTAGTACTAAGGATTCTCTATGATGAGTCCTCACAGACACCATAGCATAACTCTCGCATGGAGTGGTCGTAGCTCTTATAGGCTGAGGATGTGCTATGATGAGGGCCTGTTGAAGCCTTAGTTATGAATGTAGCTGAAAATGGTGACTAAAGCGTGCAACACATAGAGAAAAACCAGCCAAAGGCTTCAAGCAATCCCATGCATGTATTTCTTTATCCTCGAGCTATTTAAAGTAGTGATCTACCACGAATATTTCAATAGCCTCTGCTAGCGTATGTGAGTTTGATCCCCAGATGATCTATTTCTCGGATTGGAAAACAAGATAAGTGATAGAAAGAGAAGGAAAATCAGATCTAACTATGAAAGTCATCCTAATCTAAATCTGAACTACCAAAAGAGGATTGTTGAATTGATTTATAGATTATCTTGAGATGTTTGAATGATAAGTAATTCACCACATTGACAAAAATGCAAATGAGATGATAAAATACTTACTTAAATCACAATATTTTAATGAAAATTAAATGGAAGCAACTCAAGATTAAATCATTCAAGATAACCTATAGATACGTATGTCAGTTCAAAATGCAACATTTCATGCTGTCAATTTTCAGTATTCAATCACTTGCAGAAATAGATAAAGATAGTTAAAGAATAAATTCCTTAAAGCTTTGTAAATGCATAAACCAATAACAAAGAAAAATATAGGTTATGAATGAACACATTTATCAATCGCAGGTAAATCACAACATCATCTGGCCATTCGAAAATAAGAAAAATTGAGATCTATCAAAGAAATTCAATTAGATTATAGACAAGAGATATGAAATAACAATACTGTATTTATTCAAAGTTTTTCAATAAATTACATAAACCTCAGGAAAAATAGAAGTGTTTTTCAGTCTCCTCTACCAATCCTTCCTTCTCCAAAAGTCCTTCGATATATTAGAGAACTACCGCATAAATAATTATTAAAAAGTAATGAATCTCCCTCAAAAGGGGATAAAAAATCCTAAAAAAAATTAATATCCCAGAAAATCTCTCCATATTCTCCATATGCGTAACAATTCCTCAATATCAAGATAACTGGAGGATTCAATGCCAAGTTGGGCATTGCATTTGTGATGTTCAATTTCATTTTTAGCCACTTTGTGCAAAAAACAATTAAAGATTTGAATTTTCCCCTCCATTGCAAATGGTCGTTTGATTAACTGATCCACGTCATCTATACCAACATGATCAAGCACCTTAATCTTCTGTTCTGCCTCATCTCTTCTTTTTTCAACTTGCTCAATCATTAACCTAGGTGCACATGCTTTGTCAATGAGTACCATTGCAGAAAAAGATAATTCATCCATAAGATTATCTGCAACATACCACCTACTACAAATAGCATGTGCCTTCTTTATATCTTCAGCGACTGTTTCATCTAGATCTTCCCATGCTCTTAAGATAGTCCTGATTTTCTTAAAGTGGAAGTTAGTGAAAATGATGACATTGTCTGGCTTGTCCTTCATATACATTTTCCATTATGTAACTTCATCATAAGCTTTTGAAGCTTGTTGCCTTTTTTCAACCAGATCTTCTAAAACAACATACATCTTATCAAAATTCACATGAGTTTCAAAAATGTTATCCAATTTTTTAAACAACTCACTGACTAAATCGTAATGCTCCCTATTGGTCCGAAGAGCTAGCTCCCTAAATTCCTCCTGAGAAAAATTAGAAAATGAAGATGAAGTTGCACTTGCAGTTCCATCTTCATACTGTTTTTCCAACAAAGCTACCTTTTGTACCAAGTACCATTGGTATTCTTTTATCTCTATAACTCATCATGAAGAGAAACATTCCTCACTTGTAATTCATCATACCTGTCTTCATTTTGTCTTTTGACTTGTTCCAGCTCATCCTTTAATCTGATAATTTCTGCCTTCTGCTTATCGAATTCCCTGCTTACAGTATTGACAGCATCAAAATTGGCACCTGTAAAAGCCCCTAGGACATCAGAAACATCTATGTAATCCACCTATGGATCACCTAATCATTGAGTTCATACAATTTCATTTGAAGGGGATGGATCCACATTACTCTGATCTCTACTCCTCTTTTTCCCTCTTTTCACCACTGATTTATCATCTTTGCTATAACGATACTCCCCTAGAGATATAACAAAATCTTCATTGAATTAATCTCTCATCTCATTAATGGGGGGCACATTAACACCTATGGATATCAAATAGGAGGTACGAGTCATAGTATGAGAAGGTATGGGCATGGTAATATGAGAAGTGAGTGAAGAGGAAATACAACTTTGGGTAACTGTCACTTTAGGGATTGAAGGATTATCTGAAACATAAGTTTCAATGGATGAAACCTCTGCAGTAGTAACTCGAAGTGATGATGGTGAAAGTGTTGAGGATTTTTCATGAATAGGAGATGATACCAAACTAACAGAAGTAATATGCAGTGGAACTTTAAAAATTGGGGCTATAGCGGATGATGGAATGGGAATTTTCATAGAAACATGTGTAATAGAATGGGGAAAATATGTGGCATCTTGATATAGCTGAGACATCAGAGGTGTCATGACCAAACAAGTAGGTAAGGAAGATAATGCTAGGAATGACAAAAGGAGTAAAGCAGAAGATGATGGACAAGGTTGAGAAGAAGGTTGTGATTGTGGAAGAGCCGATGAGGACCTCTCATTGCTGCCATTAAACAGATTTGTAAACTCCTGTAAATCATTTCCATTTCCATATTCTATAGTGATAGGCACAAGGGAAATGCTATCATCCTCCTCTTCTTAATTAGTTAAATAAATAGTAGAAGCAGGGATGGATGAAACTTGAACCTTCAATTTTTTGAGTGGCTTCTCCTCAGTATGGGTTTGTTTAGATTGAGCTTTCTTAAAAATAGTAGTTACCTGAGTAGCTTCAGCTGTTTGAGAAGTTGTAATTTCTTGAGTGTCCAATGCTGAAGTCAGCCTGATCAGCTTCTATTTAATTTTCTCTGAAGTATGTAAATAGGATTTAACCTACTTCTCAACAGATGCTCGTTGGATTTATTCCATGGGACTTTCACATTTATTTGTAGCGGAACTGGTGGATATGGATGTGATTTTGGATGCATGAGAATCCTTTTCTTCTATGTCTTTCACCATCTTTTCTTGAATGTCTAATTCCATAGCCCTGTAGTGCCGAACCATGTCTCTAATTTCCCTTTGATACAATAGGATTTGACTTTGTTCTTCTTTTCTTTTAGCCCTACCTGAAACCCAGAGATAGTATCAACTCCTTGATAGATGGATTCATCCGGGACTTCTTCATGAGTGTACCCTATTTTGAACTGATTCTGCTAAAGGTGAAGATCAACAATTCCCTTGGGACCATGCTATCTCTTACTGGAAAAACCCATCTTGAGTGACACTAAATGATCGATGAGTTCTGATGCCTAGGTGGAGATTGGTATGCTCAAGGATCCAAAGGTTTGAGGAAACTTGGGTCAGACTTTCCTTTTAGGCACTGCACACTTCTTATATATCCCTTTGGTGACCGTCTGAAATGATATTTCTTCAAGGACCAACCTATTAGGAATGACCTTTGGTAGCATATGAGCTGCATTGCTTCCATAGAGCCCGATGTACACAAATGATTCACCAACATACCAATGCCCCATTGAGGCTATAAGGGTTTTACCTTCAGGGGAGAAGGCAGGGGCATCCTTGTTGAAAATTAGAAATAGACTCAGCCAAGGAAAATCTCAAAAATGTCATAAAATCTGTTTACATAGTTGGTGTCCCATAGCTCTGCATGATAAATGTGCACAGGAGGGGCTAGCAGTACCCAGCTCCATCCCAAATTTGGATAATGGAACTCAGCACCAAAGATCTCAACTATGTATCCAGAGAGAAAGAAACTAGGTTTCTTCCTTGCGGTAGCCTTCTGAAATTCCTATATGGATTTTTTGAGTTCCAAAGACAGAATTGAAGCCCATGGGAGGGATTTGCCTGTGGTTATAACATGATGGGAAATAGGAGCCCATTCTTCCTTGAAGTAAGAACAACTAGGGAGACTGTAGATCCTGCACAACATCAATGCAATTAGGGAATAGGGATCCTTAAACCATTCAATTGGGTAGAGGCCATCCTCCCTCTGAGAAAACTTTCACAGCTCAACCATCCAAGACTTCAACATTTGGTCAAAATTAAACCTGGACTTAGCATCTTTAACAAAATCAGCATTAAGGAGTTGCCTAAAAGGTTTGAGGGAATAAAGATTTACAAAAGTTTCAGAACGAAAATTGGCCAGAGGCAATCCTGTACTATCATTAAAAGAATGGTCTTTTGGATTGGCATGATCGATAATCCATCTGACCGCATTGTTGTAAGGGAGGACAACAGGTCTTGCAGCAATAATGTGGATGTCGAAATTCCTAATTATTTCCTAAATGAGTTGGTTATCCTGAAAGTTTGGAAGGTCATTGTTGTCAAAGATATAATAGATTTGATACCAATCCAACTAGTAGGTCTCACTAACTTGGCCAATGGCATCAAAGAAGACACCGAAATTTGGGTCTTTGGTGAGCATATCTTTCTGTAGGTTTTTGCACCGGATAATTCGAGTCATTTTTGAGGTCAACATGTTCTATTAGACACATAAAATAGAAAATAAAACTAATTTATACTAGAACAACAATAAATAATTGAATTTAGGAAAGGCAACTCGAAAACTAACCTGTAACTAGAGCGAATAATGGAAACGTTGCTTGGTAAAAAACCTCTAAGTAAATTCATGTAGTGCAAAAAATTACAATGGTAAAAATGGTAAAGAAATCGTTAACAAGACCAATATATATATAATTCGTGGGAGATAATTCAAATGGTAGGATGAGGATAATATCGACGGTAAGGATCAGACTTTGTGGGATGCGAGATTAAATCACAAAATTCAAATTTTATTAATCGTTCCATAACCTGCATTCCACATTTGTGGGATGCGGGATGTGGAATCACAAAACAACAAAAAATTATTCAAAACTCTATGTAGCCTGCATTCTACACTTTGCAAGATTCAGGTTGTAGAATCACATAAACCAACAACATATCAAACAATAACCCACACCCCACATTCTACTAAATGCAAAATGTGGGTTGTGGGTTGACCAAAGCATATCTATCAAAAATTATTTTCCTGCATCCCACATTCTGCATTTGTGTGATGCGGGTTGCAGGATGACGAAGTATAAAACATATGACTACAAAATCCTACATTCTGCAACTGGTGGGTTGTGGTGTGTGGGTTGCGGAATCATAAAAACATGGCAAACCAAACTAGCTTTCCACATCTTAGAAACACACAAATCAAGCATGGGTTTTGGGAATTTTGGTTAAGTTGGAAAATCCCAGAAGTCAAGAAAAATGTAATAGAAATCAATATATGGACAAAGGATTCTACTAAGTTACCTTTGTATGTGTAATTGGGCTCCCGTGTGAGAATAACATGGGCTATGTTGTACCTACAACAAATGGCAACTGGCTGGAAGTACCACTAATATCTCCAAAACAATAAGGTTTTCCAATCAAACCTATTAATAGGCAAATGATCAACTTGGGACTACAGAAAATGTCAATACAAGAATGAAACCAACAAAGAATTATCAAAGAATGATTAATATGTTTCCACCCACAATCATTTTAAATATAATGCAACTCCAATTCAGATGGCATGGAGGATAAGGATCACTCGTACTTAGGATGACATAGGCACGCAGTTCAAGTTGAACCTAGGATCAGACCTTAACAATTTTTTATATCTTCACATAGGTCAATTAAATCATGATTTATTTCCCTTTTTTTTATGAAATAACAATATTGTATTGACATAGGACCACTGCCCCATGTTCTGGTGATCAATGCCATTCATAAACCTCACCTGGAAACTGAACAAGTCGGCTCGGTAAGGAGACCTCTTATCTTCCAGGTATATGGCTAAAATAAATTATCATGGCTTGGGAACCATCTGGTGATAATTTCAGTCCAAAATCAAGTCCATGATTATAGTAAGGCTAGCCTTAGATAGGAACCCCTCTTCGTTATGTACAATAGTCTTGTTTTTTGGGAACGATTGGGGTTTTATTTGTATATGGATTGCAAGACACTACCATGGCTTGATGTCCACATAATGGCAGTGTTAATCACTGATGCTGTGCAGATAATTAATGAGTCGACCTATGATAGGATCTCCCATCTTCCAGAAAACTGGAAGCCACCTCTCCAAATCATATGGAAAAGATGTCATTCCACTAGGCATTTATGAACCTAATGACCTCGCATGTGATGAGGCCCCCCATCTTGCAATCCACATAATGGAATTATATGGTCGTGATTGAATTCCAAAAGAGTAAGACTAACTAGGTTATAAGGGCATGTTGCAGTTCTCTAATGAGACCTTAGACAAGACAAACCTCTTCTTCCATGAGCTTCATCACAAGAGTAAAGCAGATAGGATATAGTGACCGGGATGAGAGTGCATTAATATGAAATTCTGTAATCATATAACAGATCCTGATACAAGTTAGGTAAAATGGAAATTGACGATTTGTTTGAGTCTAAGAGTATTGAATATTGAGAAAGACTGATTTCCCACCATTTCCATATGTGTAGATATTACCAAAAGTCCATTGGTATCAAGTAAAAATTCAGAAAATAGAAAGGAAAATAACACACCAAGCCTATGTACAGGGTTGAGGAATATTTTGAAACAAAATACTTTTTAAGCAAGACAAAATTCACTGGATAGGTGTCAACGAACCCTTCCAATGTTTGTAATGGAACAATACTAGGACCAATCTTTTCTATAACAATGAATGGTCCCAACCAAAGGCATTAGAACTTGGTATACTCCTTGTTGTCTTTGTGTTTCTTATCCCATGTTAACACTAAATATCCCACTGAAAAGTCTCTATCAGAGGAGGACTTCTCGTCAAACCATTTTTCACCAACTGTTGATGTTGGTAGAATTTGTTCTTGGCATTTTCTCTATCCTCCTCTAGCTTGAGCATAGAATCAATACTCTGCTGTAATGGAGAAGAATCATTTTCTTGGATGGATTGGGCCAATTGCGACGAAGGGATGGTGATATTAGTTGGTAGAACTGCTTCCTTGCCATAAAATATGCAATAAGGGGAGTTACCAATGGCTTCCTTTGGAGTGATTTGATCTACCCAAAGAGCATTATAGAGTTGGGTATGCCAATTTTTGTGATGTGAAGCCACTATCTTTTTTAGGATGTTTATCAAGTTTTTGTTAGAAGATTTTGCAAGCCCATTTCCCTGAGGATAGTAATTAGCATAAAATTTAATCTTGATCCCTTTCTCAAGGGTGTAGATAGTTAGGTCAATGGATTGGGAGTATGACACATTGTCAAAAATGAGATACTCGGGGGTCCCAAATCTGGTGATTATCTGGTTTTCAAGAAAGGAAATGACCTAGTTTTTGTTACAAAGTCTTAGAGGGACTGCTTCAACCCACCTGGCGAAATAATCAATGGCTGTCAAAATTTATTTGTGCTATAAAAAGGATACATGGTTGATAGGTTCGAAGAAATCCAATCCCCACTTCTGAAATGGGAATCAGACCGCTATTGGCTGCAAAGGGAAGGTAGGTTTCTTGACTTTTCCCGCACACTTCTGGCAAGGATCACATCTTCAGACATATGCATGAGCATATCTGAATAGGGTAGGCCAATAGTATCCTACCCATATGATTTTGTGATCCATCGTATCACTTCAGAAATGCCCCCTGCAGGCCCTGCGTGAAATTGAAAAAGGAACTCATCAGTCTGGTCCTTTTCTGGGCATCTAAGAAAAACCCCATCATAATTATTTCTAAATAGAACATTATCAATAAGCTCATAAGGGGATTATTTCATCCTTAATGCTATATGTTTCTTAGGATCAAGGTTTTAAGGAGAAAACCCATTATGAATAAACAACTTGATGTGATCATACCATTCAGATGTTGCTATTTCTAGTCCATTAACAAAACCTGTAGGTATAGCCTCTTCTTGTTCCCAATCAGTGTGATTATTTTCATGATCATTTGACTCGGCAGTGAGTTGAAACAACCCTTGTCCTCTAACTATATTCGTAGGTTTGATATCTAGATCATATTCTTGAAGGGCCATCATCCAGGGAGATCTTTTCTCTCCCAACTCCTTTTGGATGAGGACATTGCGAATGGCTGCATACGGGACAATCACCTTGGTCCTTGAATTCAAAAAATAAGGCCTGTAATGTTTTACTAATTTATACACTGTGTAGGCTCGTTTGTCAACTTGGGAATAGTTGAGTTCAGCTCCTTTGAATGTCAAACTCATGAAATAAATGGGTATCTCAACATCCTCATGATTTTATTGTGTTAGGACAGCTACATAAGAAAAGTCGGTAGCAAAAGTATAAAGTATGAAATACTTACTTAAATCTGGAGGCATATGAGCAGGCGCTTCTTCTATAGCTCTCCTCATTTCAGTAAATGCATTCTTCTGTTCATTGGAACACTTAAATGGTATGTCCTTTTTAACTAAAAGTTGCATGGGTTTAACGACTTGGGAAAAAATTGGCACAAATCTACGGACGAAATTAATCTTACCGAAGAATGACTACATTTCCTTTCGGGAGTTGGGGAGGTCGATATTAGAGATTGCTTTAGTACGCTCTGGATCAATGATCATACCTTACTTTGAGGCAATGAAACCTAGCAACTTAACTTCCATCACACCGAATATGGACTTCTTGGGGGTTAAGGGAAATCCCAAATTTTTTGCATCTTTTGAACATCTGTTTCAAAGAAGATAAATGATCTTGTTGTTTTTTAGAGTAAATGGTAACATCATCTAAGTATACAATGACATAATTATGGATCAAGCCCCTGAAAGCTATGCCCATATCTCTCTGGAACGTGGCTCCTCCATTTATTAGCCCAAATGAAATTCGTCTATATGCGAATGTTCCCCAAGGAGTTCGGAAGGATGTCTTAAGTTGATCATTGGGGGAAACCATAAATTGGTTGTAACCCAAAAAACCATCTAATAGAAAGAAAATCTCAGATCTAGCTACTTTCTACAAAATATGCTCCATTGGAGGAACATGATAATTGTCTTTTTCAGAGGCCCAGTTTTAGGTTTCTAAAATCTATGCAGAGTCTGATTTCCCCATTCTTCTTTCGAATAGGTACTAAGTTAGCGATCCATTGCATGTGTCTGACGATAAATATAATCCTAGAAAAAAGTATCTTATTGAGCTCTTTTTTGACAGAAGGCTCTAAACTGGGGTGCATTTTCCTTAGTTTCTGCTGATATGGCTTTACCTTAGGTTTCATCGGGATGTTATGGTGCATGACAGTAGTGTCGAAATTCCTGAATTCGTCGTATATTCAGGAAAACACGTCTTTAAATTCCCTGCATAGTTTAATAAAACTCCTTCTCTCATCATGGGAACAATGAATTCCAAGATTAATAAAGCGAGGTTCTTGCTTTGTTCCCATATTGACATGTGTGTAATTTAGGGTTGAGCTTTGGGTCTTGCAGTTGGTGCTTTGTCTCAGTTTATCTTGTAAATCATTAAACTTCTACAAACTAATGACAAACATGGGGATGATATTGGAAGGGTCATATAGAGACTTTTCATGATCAGCTTCGTCGATAGCCATACCTTCGAAGGTGTTTTGGGTTGAAAGGAAGTCTAGTATTTGCTAGTGATCATCAAACACTTTCCAATTTGTGACATTGTTTAGTATAGAGGGTTTGTACATCAATTCGATAGAGAAAGTTTGTGGAGACAAACCTTCGGGCAAGATTAGTCTAGATGCAGTATTGGTTAATAGATCAGGGTCGAAGTTCCATGATCTAGGAACAAATTTGATGTTAAATGCTGAAAAGGAATTAGTCATATCTCTGATTAGTATTTGATAATTGACTAGGCATGGAGACAAAAAATGTAATTGATTCCGTACCTATTTCACTATGATTTCAGAGTCCCCTATGCATTCAATTGATGTTGCTCCTCAATCAATAGATTTCCTAAGTCCTTGGACTAATGCCTTGTACTCAGCTACGTTGTTAGTACATTCAAAATCCAATCTACATGCGATCATTGTTTTGATCCCCTTTGGATCAATAAGGTCACATCCCACGCCTACTACATCCTTAGATCTAGAGCCATAAAAAAAAGTCCAAACAACAAGATCAATTTGGAAGTTAGTATTTACATTATAGACATTGTGGACAATAGTGCTGGAGAATGCCACAGAATTAATATGTGTTATCTGAGACTGTTTATGCACATTCTCTATTGGTGAAACATCAGTAGGTAGGTCCCCAAAGAAAGTGTCAAATGTAAAATGTTTAATTTGATTATCGAAAGAGGAGACAGATTCATTGGAACCATCAAGATCAATTACAGTTTGTTTGATGAAAGTTTCTCTGTCAACTTTGAGTTTGTTAGGCTTCCCATTAAGGGGTAATCACAGGTGAGACCAATATGTAGCAAAGTAACCTTTTAGTTTTTCTGAACAATCTCAACGTAACCACATACCATAAGTGTTTGGGATATCTACAATTACAATATCAATAGTCTGATGAATTCGGGGATTTGCAGATAACCTGAGTAGAACATTCCTCAGTCTTCCTACAACTTTGACTTTGAATCTATCTAATTGTAAAATTTGAATAGGACATGTTCCCCATGTTGCATTCATCTTTTTACATAGAGAAAGTGGCATGACATTAGACGAAGCACCTGAGTCTACCATGTAGTTATGTACATTCCTATTGAAGATTTTGAAAGTAAGTAAGACAGGTGGAGTGCCCTTTCTTCTAGGATTTGGATGGTTTGGCCGAGGGGAAGAGTCAAGATTGTTATCATGATTTTGGGCAAGGAATCCCTTATAGAAGGGATTTTGAGAAGGTCAAATAAAGATTTATTTTCCTTGAATCTCTTTAAATCCTCGGCAAAATTGTATTTTGGTTAAGGAATGAGAGTGTCTTTCTGAGTTTGAGTTTTACCTTTGCTAGGAGCCAGTGCCACAGGTGTTGATTTCTATGGAGGTGGTCCTTTAGATCTAGTATTGTGAGTGTGTTGTATGTTGAAAACTGTTCCAGTTTCTTCTTCCTCTTCTTCTAAAAAGAAACTCATAGTGCTGACCTGCTGGTCATCTTCCTCTTCCTCTTGGGGAGGTTGTGTATCTTGAGTGGACAGATCTTCATAGGATTCAGGAATGTCTAGTGTTCCTACAACTAAGGCTTTCAAGACAAAAAATATCTCTTCTGAGGTGAATCCCTCGCTAGGATTTGGAGGTGGTGGATTTTCAGAGGGCTGGTTGGGTCTCCTAAAAGGTTTCCTATTAAATCCCCTATTGTTTGATTGATTCTCATTGTTTGTTTTCTTGATATCTACCATCTCATTAGACATTCTTTTGAGGAGCTTCTTCACTTCATTCATGTTGAACTTATATTGGCTGGTAGCAGTAGGTTTAGGAGAACTGTCGCTTTTCCTGTGTGAGGTAGACGCTTGTTTAGGTGTGGTGTCAAGGTTTTCCTTGAGACAGAACATGTCCCTTTTGACTTGTATGGTTTCATAGAAGGCATCTTGCAAGGACTCCTTATGGGCCCTTTTAAATCACATGGCTATTTGGGTCGGGAGACCTTTAATATAGTATGCTACTAGTAAATCCTCAACTGAAAGTACCGTGCTTGGGATTCTATTCTTAAAATATGAAAACTGGTGATTGTAATATTTGACTCTTTCTTTACGCTTAGTCTCTATGGAAGAGTTCTCTATGAATAATTCCTCTCGGGTCTTGTCATCCCAAATTTTTTGGGTGAAGAATTCATAAATTACATCCGATGATGGGATAGAACTAGATTCTACGGAAAAATACCAGGTAGAAGCATTTCCCTCAAAGGTGTAAGACAATAGTCTGCGAACCACATCTTCATGTATGACATTCCTAAGTCCGATGGCTTGCATATAATATTTGATGTGGTCTTCCATAGGGATTTTGTCATTTGGATTAAATTTTTGAAGCCACTTCTAAGGGTTTTTAGGAAACCTATGCTGATCACCTAGAACAGACACGGTGTCTCCATCCATCCAAGGCCTATTAGGTCTTTTGTCAGCCATGGGAACATATTCTTGTAGTGAGGCCGAAGATCCAGAATTTGACAATTCCTCTAAGGAAGATGAAGAAGAGGGAGGAGATGGTGGTGGTCCTCCTACTTAGATGCTCTATCGGGGAGTGGTTGACTCCTTAAAAAAGGAGTCTATATTTAACCCAGGGGTAGATGGCTCACTGAAAAAGTTGTGAGGTATTTTAGTGTTTGGATCACCTGAGCTAAGATTGCTTTGATTATTGTTTTGGGAAAGATTCCAAGTCATATGTTCTTCAGTGAAATTTATTCTAATTTCAACAATGTTATTAGAGTTACCCTTCAATAGTTTTTAAACCATGATGGGTCCTAGAGTAGGTGATATAGGAATGTATCTGTTTGCTGGGGTACTCTGTTCTTGTGTGGGGGTAGCTGGGATAGTGTCTGAACTTTGTGCTATTTTTTCCCTTGATGTAGACATATGCACACGACTACGAGTGATGATCGAATTTCTTGATGGAGGATGTGTCTGTGTGTTTCATTAAGGTGTGAAGTGTTGGCCCTCCTTCTAGCGCCATTTTTTGAAGCCTCAATTATGAATGTGCCTGAAAAGGGTGACCAAAGCTTGCAACACCAGGAGAAAACCCAAGAAAAGGATTCAAGAAATCCCACACAAGTATTTCTTTATCCTTGAGCTGTTTAAAGTAGTGTTCTCCCATGGATATTTCAATAGCCTTCGATGGTGTATGTGAGCTTGATCCCTAGAGGATATGTTTCCCAGATTGGAAAAAAAGATGGGTGATAGAAAGAAAAGGAAAATTAGATCTAACTATGAAATGGGCCTGATCTAAATCTAAAATACCTAAAGAGGATTGTTGAATTGATTGATAGATTATCCTAAGATGTTTGAATGACAAGTAATTCACCACATTGACAGAAACACAAGTGAGATGATAAACTCCTTACTTAAATCACAATCTTTTAATGAAAATTAAATGGAAGAAACTCAAGATTAAATCATTCAAGATAACCTGCAGATATGTATGTGAGTTGAAAAACCAACATTTCATGCTGTAAATTTTCACTATTCAATCACTTGCAGAAATAGATAAATAAAGTTAAAGAATAAATTCCTTAAATATTTTCCAATGCATAAACCAATAAAAAAGAAAAATCTAGGTTATGAATGAACACATTTATCAATTGCAGGTCAATCACAACATCATCTGGCCATTCTAAAACAAGAAAATTGAGATATGTCAAAGAAATTCAATTATATCATAGAAAAGAGATATGAAACAAAAGTACTGTATTTATTCAAAGTTTTGCGATAAATTACATAAACCTCAGGAAAAATAGAGGTGTTTTTCAGTCTCTTCTACCAATCCTTCCTTCTCCAAAAGTCCAATGATACATTCGAGAACTACCTCTTAAATAATTATTAAAAAATAATGAATCTCCCTCAAAAGGGGATTAAAAAAACCTAAACAAAAATAATATCCCAGAAAGTCTCTCCATATTCTCCACATGCGTAACAATTCCTCAATATCAAGATAACTCATGGATTCAATTCCAAGTTGGGCATTGCATTTTTTATCTTCAATTTCATTTTTAGCAAGTAGTTTGTGCCAAAAATGAATAAAGATGTGGATTTTCCCCTCCACTGCAAATGGTCATTTGATTAACTAATCCACATCATCTATACCAACATTATCAAGCTTCTTGATCTTCTCTTCTACCTCATCTCTTCTTTGTTCAACTTGCTCAATCATTAACCTAGGTGGACATGATTTGTCAATGAGTACCATTGCAGGAAAAGACAATTCATCCATAACATTGTCTGCAGCATACAACCTTCTGTTGCAAATAGCCTATGCCTTCTTTATAGGTTCAGGGGCCGTTTCATCTAGATATTCCTAGGCTCTTAAGATAGTCTTGATTTTCTTAAACTGGAAGTTAGTGAAAATGATGACATTGTCTGGATTTTCTTTCATATACCTTTGCCAGTCTGTAACTTCGTCATATGCTTTTGAAGCTTGTTTCCTTTTTTCAACCAGATCTTCTAAAACAATAGACATATTATCAAAAGTCACATGAGTTTCAAAAATGTTATCCAAAGTTTTAAGCAATTCACTGACTAAATCATAATTCTCCCTATTGGTCCAAAGAGCTAGCTCCATGAATTCTTCCTGAGAAAAATTAGAAAACGAAGATGAAGTTACACTTGTAGTTGCATCTCCATACTATTTTTCCAACAAAGCTAACTTCTGTACAAAAGTAACATTGGTAGTATTTTCCCACTGTAACTCATCACGAAGATAAACATTCCTCGTAATTCATCATACCTATCCTCATGTTGTCTTTTGACTTGTTCCAACTCCTCCTTTAATCTGACAATTTCTACCTTCTTCTTATCGAATTCCCTATTTAAAGTAGTGACAACATCAAAATTGGCACTTGTAAAATCCCCTAGGACAGAAGCAGCGTCTGTGGCATCCACATGTGGATCACCTGATTGTTGAGTCCATAAAATTTTATTTGAAAGGGATGTATCCACATTATTCTGATCTCTACTCTTCTTTTTCCCTCTTTTCACCATTGATTTATCAACTTTGCTGTAACGATACTCCCCCAGAGATATTACAAAATCTTCATTGAATTAATATCTCATCTCATCAATGGGGGGTACATAATTAACACCTGTGGATATCAAAGAGGAGGTCTGAGTCATAGTATGAGAAGGTATGGGCATGGTAATATGAGAAGTGAGTGAAGAGGAAATACCACTCTGGGTAATAGTCACTTTAGGGATTGAAGGATTATCTAAAATAGAAGTTTCAATGAATGAAACCTCTGTAGTAGTAACTCGAAGTGACGATGGTGAAAGTGTTGAGGATTTTTCATGAATAGGAGATGATATTGAACTAAGAGAAGGCATATGCAGTGGAACTTTAAAAATTGGGTGTATAGCAGAAAATGGAATAGTAATTTGCACCGAAACACGTGTAATAGAATGGGGCAAACATGTGGCATCTTGATATAGCTGAGACACCAGAGGTGTCATGAAAAAAATAGTAGGTAAGGAAGATAATGCTAGGATTGACAAAAGGAGTAAAGCAAAGGATGATGGACAAGGTTGAGAAGAAGGTTGTGATTGTGTAAGAGTCGATGAGGATGTCTCATTGCTACCATTAAACAGATTTGTAAAATCCTATAAATGATTTCCATTTCCAGCTTCTACCGTGACAGGAACAAGGGAAATCCTTTCATCCTCCTCTTCTGAATTAGTGAAATCAATAGTAGAAGAAGGGATGGATGAAACTTGAACCTTCAATTTTTTGAGTGGCTTCTCCTCAATATGGGTTTGTTCAGATTGAGCTTTCTCAACAACAGCAATTACCTGAGTAGCTTCAGCTGGTTGAGAAGTTGTAATTTCTTGAGTGTCCAATGCTCTTGTCATCCTGCTCAGCTTCTGTTTAATCTTCTCTGAAGTATGTAAATAGGCTTTAACCTGTTGCTCAAAATATTCCTGTGGGATTTCTTCCATGGGAATTTTCCCTTTATATGTAGTTGAACTGGTTTCTATGGATGTGTTTTTGGCTACATGAGCCTCCTTTCCTTCTCTATTTTTAACCATATTTTCTTGAATGTCTAATTCCATAGCCCTGTAGTTTTGAACCCTATCTTTCATTTCCTTTTGATACAATAGGATTTTACTTGGTTCTTCTTTACTTTTAGCCATGCCTAAAACCTCAGAGAAATTATCAACTCCTTGATAGATGGAGTCATCTGGGACATCTTCATGAGAATACCTTGTTTTTAAGTGATTCTGCTTAAGGTGAAGATCAACAATCTCCTTGGGATTATGTTGTCTCTTACTGGAAAAACCTATCCTGAGTGACACTATATGATCATTGAGTTATGATGCCCAGGTGGAGGTTGGTATGCTCAAGGATCAAATGGTTTGAGGAAACTTGGGCTAGAATTTCCTTTGAGGCACTACACACTTCTTATATATCCCTTCGGTGACTGGCTAAATTGATATTTTTTGAAGTACCAACCTATCAGGCACGACCTTTGGTAGCATATGAGCTGCATCTCTTCCATAGACCCTGATGTACGCAAATGATGCACTGACATACCAATCCCCCATTGTGGCTATAAGGGTTTTTGCTTCAGGGGAGAAGGCAGGGGATTCCTTTTTGAAAATTAGGAAATAGACTTGGCCAAGGAAACTCTAAAAAATGTCATAAAATCTATTTACATAGTTGGTGTCCCACAACTTCGCATGATAAATGTGCACAGGAGGGGAAAAAGTACCCATCTCCATCCCAAATTTGGATAACGAAACTTAGCGCAAAAGATGTCAACTATGTAGGCAGAGAGAAAGAAACCAGGTTTCTTCCTTGTAGTAGCCTTCTAAATTTCCTATATAGTTGTTTTGAGTTCCAAAGATAGAATTGAATCCCATGGGAGGGATTCACCTATGGTTATAACATGATGGGAAATCGAAGCCCATTCTTCCTTGAAGTAAGAATAGTTAGGGAGACTGTAGAGCCTGCACAACATCGCTGCAAGAAGGGAATAGGGATCCTTAAAGCATTCAATTGGGTAGAGGTCATCCTTCCTCTGAGAAAACTTTCACGGCTCAGCCATCCAAGACTTCAACATTAGGTCAAAATTAAACTTGGACATAGCAGCTTTAACAAATTTGGAATTAAGGAGTTTCCTAAAAGGTTTGAGGGCATAAATTTTTACAAAAGTTTTAGAACAGAAATTGGCCAGAAGTAATCCTGTACTATTATTAAAAGAACGGTCTTCTAGACTAGCATGATCGATAATCCATTTGATCGCATCGTTGTAAGGGAGGACAATAGGTCTTGCAGTAATCATGTGGATACCGGAATCCCTAATTCTTTCCTAAATGAGTTGGTCATCCTGAAAGTTTGAAAGGTAATTGTTGTCAAAGATAGAATATATTTGGGACCAATCCAACTGGTAGGTCTCACTAACGCAGCCATTACTATCAGAGAAAACACTAAAATTCAGGTCTTTGGTTAGCATATCTTTCTGCAGGTTTTTGCATCGGGTAATTCGAGGCATTTTTGAGGTTGACATGTTTTGTTCGACGCATAAACTAGAAATTAAAACTAATTTATACTGGAACAACAGTAAATAATTCAAATTAGGAAAGACAACTTGAAAAATAACCTATAACCAAAGCGAATAATGGAAAAGTTGCTTGGTAAAAAATCTCAAAGTAAATTCACGCAGCGCAACAAATTAAATTGGTAAAAATAATAAAGAAATCATAAAAAATACCAATATATATATATAATTCACGGGAGATAATTTAGACCATAGGATGACGATAAGATCAACGTTCAGGATCAGACTTTGCGATATGCTGGATTAAATCACAAAATTCAAATTTTATTAATCATTCTGTAACCCGCATTCTGCATTTGTGGAATGCAGGATGCAGAATAGAAAAAAAAAAAACTTTAGTCAAACCTCTCTGTACCCCACATTCTACACTTTGGGGGATGCAGGTTTCGAAATCACGTAAACCAATGACATATCAACCGACACCCCGCACCCTGCATTCCGCAAAATGCAAAATGTAGGTTGCGGGTTGACCAAATCATATCTATCAAAAATTATTTTCCTGCATCCCGCATTCCGTATTTACGGGATGCTGGTTGCGGGATGAGGAATTTTAAAACATATGACTACAAAATCCTGCATTCCATAGCTTGCGGGTTACGGGGTGCGGGTTGCGAAATCGAAAAACCATCCCCAAAAAAACTAGCTTTCCGCATCCTAAAAACACACAAATAAAGCATGGGTTTTGGGAATTTTGGTTAAGTTGGAAAATCTAGAAGTTAAGAAAAATGTAATAGAAGTCAACATATGGAAAAAGGATTCTACTAAGTTACCTTTGTATGTTTAATTGGGCTCCCATGTGAGAATAACATGGGATTTGTTGTACCTACAACAAGGGTGACACCTAGGTGGAGTCAAGATTTGTAGCTGTAGAAAATACTCTTGTATGGAGAGTGCGACTACATGTATTTGTATATGTCATAGTATAACACTCGTGCATAAGTGGTAGTAGCTTTGAAGTTGAAGATGCACTATGATGAGTCATTACTGACGACATGGCCTACATCTAGGTGTGGTCGAGATCTACATTTAGTTGTAAATGATTCATCTAGTTGATACTATGGACCCTCCTCATTAAGAAGGAGTGGGCCAATGGAAGATTGCATCATCCTTGGACCTATGTCCTAAAGTGATAGGGATTAATCATCCCACAAAGATATCATGTGTGTGTGGGTAGCGTGGTAGCGAATGATCGAAAAGACTGAAGAGCGGCTATAAAGGATCGAGAAGACCGAAGTGCTTCTGCAAAGGCTTGATAAGATCAAAGTGTTGTTGCAAAGGATCAAGAAGATAAGAGTGTTTTTGCAAAGGATAGAGAATATTGAAGTACTGTTGCAAAGGATCGATAAGATTGAAGAGCTGCTGCAACGGATCAAGAATATTGAAGTGCTACTACAAAGGATCGAGAAGATCAAAGTGCTGTTGTAAAGGATCGAGAAGATCGAATTGTTGTTGCAAAAGGATCAAATGATCGTGTGCTGTAGAAGACGAAGACATTGAAGGGTAACTGTTCCAATTACAGATGAATGTTGAAAACTTCCTATGTTGTATATATGTATTACCTCGATACTGCTGAATATAGCCCCTCTTGTTACTCCTATAGTTGATGATGATGTTGTCTGTAGAATACCCTTCTTGTTAAAGGGGAGTGTTGAAATATTGTAACTTCAAAGGATATTCTAAATGTATTTTACTGATGTGCCCCAAGGGAGATGTTATTATTCCTCTGTCGGGATGTTACTATTGTAATTGGTCATCATAGAGTCATGAAGTAAAGCCTCCATTATAATTCGGGTCATTAGTACCCTAATGAATAATATAAAATACTGTTTTGAGTCTTCCTAGGTGAATTTGTAAAAGAAAGTTTAGTGGGGCCAACCTGTTTAGGGTAAAAGTTAGTTGACATAAAGTGTATAAATAGAGGCATAGGAGAGAGAGAGAGAGAGAGAGAGAGAGAGAGAGACTAGCAAGGAGGGAAATACCTATTTTGGGGTTTTATATTATATAGAGGAAGTTTGATGGGTTTTCTTCCCTTGAGGGTTTCCCGAGATAAATACCGTGTCTATCTTGTGATTGTGTTTCTTTCAGTGATTCTTCATATGCTACTATTGTGAATTTGGATTAAACACTAATGATATCTAGTCTAGCATATGAAATCTTAACAATTCACTCATAGGTATGCGTAGAGCCATGTAAAGGTGAGCTACAACATGCATTGTATAATAAAATTTGTGCACTTCTCTCTCTAAATTGAGACTAAATTAATGATCAAAATCGATATAAATGAATCGATATCTTGGTGCAAAGAATGCATCAAATAATAATATCAAGTATGTATTTCTCCTCTTCATCAATTGAAACAAATCTATGGAAAATAGAAATGTACATATTATTGTTGGTAATTCCAGCTCGAACTGATCTTTATGAGCATAATGTATTATAGATCTCATACCTTTTCCATTCAGTTGCATCTAAAATTAAAATTACCACTCTTTTATATGCTTAATTGAATATTTACTTTTGCAGTAGATTTGATGACACTTTTGAGGAGCTTGAAGATGTAATTGGTCCCACGGAGACACAACTACTTAAGGATTTTATCGTGGACGAAATCACGCCAAAGAGGAATCTTGAGTATAAGATTTCTCCATTGAATGAAAAGAGGCAAGCAATTATAGTTTTTTGCAGGCGGTTTATAACCTGGTGAATATGATGATTGCACTTAATTAGGTGAGGGTAACTTGAGGACTGTGGCATGTCTAGTAAAATAAGACAGATATATCGTTGTTTCTCAATCTAGACCCTCAGCTTCCATAGACAAGCATTTTTAATCATTTTCACTAATATCTGGTCTGCTTCTCTCAAAATGTTCTTATTGAAAATATGATTAATGAATTCATTACGCTCATGCACCATTTTATTACAAACTTTTAAAATCATTGTTAGGTAGGTTAAGATATGATATCAATCTGTTAAATATTAAATTTAGATGGGTCATATTATCCCTTCCTTCATATGGGAATCTGCAATAGGAAGGTAAGAAGGAAATAAATAATTCTGTCACCCCCGACCCTTACTTATGGTAAGTATAGAAAGTAGTAAAGTGCTCAACAATCAACTCAACCAGTACAAGTATCATATGAGGAACAATATCATGTTTTTAAATATGTACTCTCCAAAATTTGGAGGAAAATTTAAGAGATCCATGGAGGATGAGGCTGGCTGAACATCATTACCCTTGAAGGAAGCAAAGAATATGTGGTTTGTCAGTTTGTATATTTCCCTCTCTATTTTATCTCTTCGACGATGGAAATTTCTAACAGAGACATATGCAAGACCTTCATACTCTTTCAGACCAAAATTATTTGAGTTGTTTGCATGCCGTAACTCTTGCCAAGCCTTGGACATAATTCCACCTGAAACAAGGAAAGTTCCAATATCCTAACAAATAGTGGACCTGTAACAACATTTTTGTAAATTAGTTTATGATGAAGCATGCCAAAGACTAGATTCTTTGGATATTGCTTTATTAGGATGAATTTGTGTTGTAACCTCATAGATGCGGGATGTTCATTTCCCATATAGATTCTAGGGTAGTCATCCCTCCATAGCTCCTAGGATAGTCCGTCAAGATCAAGATTCAAAATTGTCCAAGCCTCAAGGAATTCCATATTGGACTCTACAGACTACCGAATTATTTCAACTATCGACTAACTTTGTTGGGTTCTTTAATGCTTAAAGTAAGGTATCAATATTCTAACAAAAACTTTAATTATTACCATAAGAGCTTACAAGGACATCGGTAGACGCTTTTCCTATCCAAAATGTAAAAGACTTTCAGGTTAATGGTTGGAATGAAGGCACTCTTCCCATCATTCAAATTTCGACATGAGATATAAATGACGACTTATCATTCCTCAACAACCATATCAATATTCGATACTCTACAGTATCTATGAAACACACTGTATGAGTGCAGGTGAAGGTCCATCGCTCTATATTATATGGACTCGTTCAGAACCAACTAATTGATTCCTTCATTAGATGAATTTTGAGGTCTAAAATGGGCCTCCTAAGGAAAATAATAAAATAATATTTATTAATTTTGGAGGAAAAAAGAAAAAAACTACTTTTTGTGTTCGTATTTTGGACATATCTCCCTGTGTTCTTACTCAAATTTCAATTGGGAGAGCTCATTGGATGCATAATTTGATTCCACATCCAACGAATACCCACACTGCATACTTTTGATGGAACCCTCTCCCCCAAAAATAAGAAATTCCTAAAAAACATGATGATGACATCATCATCACGTTTTTTCAGGTATTTCTTGTTTTTGGGGTAGCAGGGTCTATCAAAAGTATCCAATGTGGGGACTAGTTGGGTGCATAATCAAATTCTGCATCCAACGAGCTCTCCCAAACGAAATTAGAGTAAAAACACAGGGAGATATGTCAAAAATACGAACAAAAAAGTAATTTTTTTATGACAAATATGTCAATTCAACCATTATGGTTGACTTATTTTATTGGAATTCTATTGGTTCTTGAATTCCAACTCATAAAAACTTATTGTTGGTGCTTTTTCTTATAAGGCCCATTTTAGACCCCAAATTTCCTCTAATACATATTACGTAGATAAGCGAGCCAGTAGGCCCTAGTAATAATTGCAATCTGCTCCTTCAACGCCCGTTGTAATAAAATTATCCAGGTAGTGTGGGAAGTGCTTCAAAATCAAAATTCAATAATTAAATAAGCTAGGTGGTAAGTTATAAGTTTAAGGTGGGTAATCTATTTGGGTAGAAAGCTTGTTGTTTCATCTCTAATTGCGCTCCCACCTGTGTGTTACTACTAGTTTCTGATGGGTTTATTTATTACTCACTACTATACTCTCAAATATCCATGAAGATACGTAAGCAACTAGGGCGGGTGGTTGGGTCAATGTGTCAAAATATTGTAAGTATTTTTCTGCATTATTTTCTAAATTAAAGCAATTCAAACAATCGCACCACACCAACCAACAAAGTTATCTTCCCAACCATGCATGATAGAATGCTAATCCGTGATATCCAAAAATCAATCACAGATACATCACAAGTGGTTGAGAAAACATGTCTAACAACTTTTGATAATCAACATGATAGGGATTATCATTAGCGCAATCCAAAGTGCAGTGATACCACATGTTCGGTAACTCTTCAAAAAAAAAATTGACCTTTATCTCTATAGAATCTAATAAACCTCGAATAATGAAAATCGGTTCCATTCCATCCTTGAAGAAAATAATTTGAATAATTTAAAACATATAAACAAAAATTCATCCTCACAACAGATCTGACATGAAAACACGACAACAATAATGATTTTTAATAATAAATATAGTTACACGAGAAATTTCAGAAAGAAATAATGAGCCCACAGATCATAGCATTTGAACCTTGCTATGATACCACGACACTCCACAGGGTCTGACTAGATCAACTAACATGCATGCATATACACAAATATAGATATGATAAAGAAGTTAAGAACATCTATTTTTTTCTCTTTAAAATTCGTTTACAAAGTAGGTAAAGATATACAACATTACGAATCGAAAACCACTCCAAATACATCCATTGAATTAACTACCCATTTTCATGTACAACATTTAACAAATTCAAATAATTTACCTATTCATATAGCTGGCCGTCATCGATTGAGGACAAGGCCGAAGGTTGTTTTCCATCACTTCGTTGTAGTTGCTGTGGCTATATTGTCGATCATTATAGATCCACTAGTTTCTTCCCTACCATACCTTGATGGGTACTCTCCTTCCCCCGATACCCTGAGCTCGATGGGGCTGACAAAACCTTGCTAGAAATTGAAGTACTATGCTAGGTACTGCAGGGAGGCTCCTAACCTCACTCACGTCATACTGAACCACACTCTTGGCATAGTTTCCTCAGATCCACCCAAAGGGTTTTGGCGGGGCGGAAGAAGAAGAAGATGAAGATCCCCCCATTCTTCCATTTCTTCAGCTTTTATTGACCATTTACTTAATTGTCATGCATCCCATGCATCACTTTCAATTAACTCTTTTAGGTAATTTAAATAACTAATTAATTATTTTTTTATTAATTACCAACCCACTTGTTAGTTATCTTTAGTTCTGTAGGGTTTCACTTTAGTTCAAGTTCCTTAGTTTATTATGTTAACTGATTCCTTAATTTAGTTTGATTTCAAATTATTTATCTTTATTTATTTAGTTATTTATAATTATTAATTTAATTTATCATTTAATTAATTAATTTATTGTTATTGTTATTATTATTATTATTATTATTAAGTTCTTTATGATCAATTTATTATTTCCCTTAATTAAAATATATGTTGTTTACCGTTGCATTCTCCTCGCAACAAGAATTATCAAGGTGTTATGCTTCGAGCATGCCCTTTCGATAATTCCCACAAACGAGGAGTTGGTTATGACGACTGAGCCAATGTTATCTCCATTAGTCTACCCTGGGAAGATCCAGGTGGTTCCTGGGGACTAAGGTTGAATCCTTGTTGTACTCCCCCCAGTAATAATCTTCAAGAGTGACATACTAGCGACCTACCCTCACGGCACACACATATAATGAAATGGAGTTTTCCTCATTTGATTCAAAGTTCATCTCATTATCCAATTTTCTAGCCTTACAAGTATAATTTTTTTCATCCCCATCACCTAATATGGATCAATTGGAAATCAAAATCCCATCACCTGCACATAAAACAACCCATGCATCAAAACTCATAAATAAGATTTCAACTATAAATAAAGAATCAATTGACCTCAACTGTCAAGGTTTTTTGAGTCATTCAAAGTCCATGCATGCTAGTGCATAAAAAATATCACAATTCAATCATGTTATATACTAGAGTTATATCACCTGTCATTGTCATCGACTCAACTAGAGTCTTTGCATATTGATGGTTTCTTGTGTTTCATGTACCTTCATTTCTTGTCACACTCGACAGACCGTCATAGTACATGATACATAAATTTTGTTCAAAACATTATACAAGTTTAATCCTTGCTGATAAATTTACATGATTATTCATTCACAATTAAAATCATAATATAATTGCATACATAATTTCCCAAATGACGACATTATTTTTATAATCATAATTTACTGAACAATATGTCAATAAATCCTTCTTAGGTCATATCTCATCAATAGTTCCTTGCTTCACACAAGTCTAGGTCATCCTAAAGTGGATGCCATAAAAAATACATCCATACAAAGTTATTTTATATTTCAAAATAGTAATTAGCGGGTTCATTCGTCATAGAACGCCCTCAAAGATTAGTCATAATAATCTCAAAAGTCAAGGTAAAAATAGGGTGTTACATTAACCTCAAGGGAAACAGGTGACTACTTATCATTTAAAGCTTAGCTATCATCTGTTTTCTTGGATATATGTCCATAATCACACAATGGTTGTCTTACATGTAGACTTTGTATATTTTTTGTAATATTTTCCCAATGTTATTCAAATTAAGCTTCATCCCTGCAACATTATATACATCAGGCATAACATTCCCCCTGTTTGGTTAGAATACCAACAATCACTTTTCCCAAAATAGTGACTTGAATATTATTTTCAAGAATAACATCAGTTTGAACTTATTTATCTAGATTACAAAGAAAAATTAAATTTCTAGACATATCATTACTGTAGCGTGAATATAAATACCATACATGTCTTGGCATTTCTCGGGAAATATTAAATTCAACTTGGGATGCACATGCCAAGAAAATTGTGCTAGTCAAAGTGATAGTTTTGTTTGATTGGTTTTTACCTTGCTTGATCTGGTCACATCGTTTATTCCTACATCCATATGTACAATGCCCAAATTTCATACAATAATGACATTCTATTAGCAATTTATCAACTCTTAGGCCACTTGGATGACTTGATTTCTGATTTTGACCTCTACCAACAACATTTGCAGAACTGTTGTTGCATCCTCCTCTAGAGAAACATTTTATGCTTCCTCTATAGTTACATACCCCCCCTCCTCTTCCATGACTTATAGATGACTATGTTTCAAATTCACCTTATAATGATTTATTTGATCTATAATATTATGTGTCCATGACTGATGTGAGAGCCTTGCAACTCATTAATGCTAAAATTTTTCAAGTCTTTGTTTTCTGTCAAGGTTACAACTAGAGACTCAAGTTTTGGCGGAAGACTCCTAATTATGTTCTCAACAACCTTTCTATCAATTTATTTATTTTCCATGTGATTTAATTTGATTTATCAAACCAATAACTCAAGTATAAAATGATCCTACTGAATCTCTATGTTTCATTAACAGAGCTTCAAAATATCTACTCAGAATTTGTAATCTAGTAGTATTTACCTTGTCCAAACCTTGATAGACAGTTTATAGTGTATCCCATGACTCCTTCGATGTCTTTGATTCTTCTACTATTGGGAGTATGCTTTCATGAATTGCTTGATGTATGTAAAAACAAGGCTTTTCCATCTTTCTTCCTCTATTCCTTCAAAATATCCCTCTGAGGTTGTGTGAGAGAATTGAGTGTTTCCTAATTTGTTGGTTCCACAAAGCCATTTTCAACTCCTTCCAATACATCTTGACCTATGAAAAGATCCTTGCTGGTCATGGACCAATATTCATAATTATTTCGTGTAGAAATTGGAGAAAGTTTTCCGATACTTGACATTTGTGCACCAGAAGTGGAAGCCAATTTTTTCATTTTAATTTTCTTAAAATAACCTTCTAAAAAAAATTCTACTCTTCTTGAACCCGCTCTAATACCATATGAAGGGAAAACTGCACAATTATAAACCTTCGACAAACTGCACAATAAAGACTTGTTTAACTTAACCTTCAACAAGCCCACAATATTTGAGGCATTATTCATTTTGAAGTGAAACCTTTTTCACTATGTAAAATTATAAGAAGGCGCTTTGACATAATCACATCATGAAAAAACTATTTACGACGACATTTTTACATAGTAACTATTAAATGAAATTTCAACTCAAAATGGGCCTCCTAATAATAATAATAATAAAATAATATTTATTAGTTTTGGAGGAAGAAAAGAAAAAAAAAACTACTTTTTTGTTCGTATTTTCGACATATCTCACTGTGATTTTACTCAAATTTCGATCAAGATATCTCGTTGGATGCGAAATTAAATTCTACATCCAATGAGTACCCACTCGGCATAATTTTGATGGACCCCTCTACCCAAAAATCAAGAAATACCTAAAAAATGTGGTGATGACATCATCATTACGTTTTTAAGGTATTTCTTGTTTTTTGGGTAGCGGGGTCCGTCAAAAGTATGCTGAGTGGGTACCCGTTGGATGCATAATTTGATTTCGCATCTAGGGAGCTCTCCCAAATGAAATTTGAGTAAAAAACACAGGGAGATATGTCAAAAATATGAACAAAAAGTATTTTTTTATGATACCTATCCCAAATTTATATTAAAAAATCATTGAAGACCTATACGTTATTTCAAATTTAAAGCAATTTCATTAGCTAACACATGATGACATGGAATTTGAATTAGTGTTAAAAGGCCCATTTTGAGTTGAAATTTACTCTAATGTTTATATCCCTCAAGTTGAAGGTCCGCACAATATTAAAGAAACTTTTATAAAGAAAAATAGTAAACGGGAATTTTGTGTCAAAATTACTCCATGTAATAAACACATTTACAAAGTGAAATGTGAGAGGTTATTTATTTCTTTTTATAAAAGGTAGATGTAAAATACATTCGCATAAGTAAATTTGGAGAGAGTATTTGATGTAAACTATTCTTCAAATAACACATGAAAATTATAAATATATGCATTGTGGCAACAAAATAGTATCTATGACTACATACAAAGACCTTCAGTAATCACACAATTTATTTTCTTAGGTATAGCCTGGGCTCGTAACAACTTTCTTTAGACTACGAGCTTGAGCTCTTCAAACTTCTCCAAGTCTCTCCTTATCCTTATTTTACCAAGTTTTCTAAATTTGTTTTTCAATATCTCTTCATTACATATAAACAGAGTTAATATCTCTTATTGGGTAGTGTTATTATGTGTTGTAAAGCATTATATGAAAATCTATTTATCATACTCAAATAATTGCTAGGGTTTTCATCCTTTGTGTTTGGTGGGTTTTTCATGGGTATATATTGTTTCTTAAGGTTGATTGATTTATATGGTTGATTTATGGAGCTGATTTATGTGGCTGATGTATTTATGTCATTGATATATTTATGAGATTCACATGTGGCTGATTTATAAGATACATATGTGCTAAAATTGATTAATAAAGTTTTTAAAGTTCAAGCTTCTCTGATTTTGTTCAAACATCAACATGGTATTAGAGCATAGGCTATGAGAAAGCTTAGTTTTGTGCAACAAGATAAGCCTACATAGATCTCGAAGAGTTGAAACCAATATTTCAGCCATGACATTGATCTACGTTCATCCGAAAGATCACCTTGAAGCTACTTCCAACTTCAACACATGGAAGGAAAGGGTCTTGAATATTCTTGAAGAGCATAACCTTGATGGTTATGTATCCATGGTGGTAGAGGATCCTAGCAACAATGAAGGGAGAATCAAATTCAAGAAGAATAAATAAAATTCCAAGCATATGATTTTTGATTCGGTTAAGGACAATCTCATGTCCATGATCATTTCATTGAAGACCGCATGGGATTTTTTCGATACATTGGTCATTTCATTGAATACTGCAGGGGATTGTTTTGATACACTCACCAATATTGTTGAGAAGAAAACCCCGAGTCAAGAAAAAGGGAACATCCAAAGCAATGTTGTAGACACTAAATATGATAGTATTGTCCTCACAACAAGAAATAAATAAAGGGGTCAATCCTTTCACTGCAAAGAATCTATTCCATTTACCTGAATAAAGAAGGACTCTAATTTTCTTCGCAAGGGTGGACAGATCAAGAGGGACTCCACACAAATAAATAAAAGATATGTAATTTATATTTTGATTGTTATATGTTATTATGAATTGGATCTAAAGGTTTTTTAATATGTTTCATGACTATCATATATAGAATTGTATTCTTGGACTTTGGAATTGTGTTGAGCATATACATTATTGTTTTTGTTTTATTACCATATTGTCGATCTCAGATTCGATATTATATGATATAACATAGGAATGATATAAGACTTATGTAGCAATGATATATACTTCTATAGGTCTGATATAAAAATAAAATGTTCCTTCATAAGACATGAGATAGGGTTGTATGTTTGCTTCATGAGCTGTGAATATATGACTGCATGATTGGTCATAATATATCAGATAGTGGGATTCGTGATTTATTCATGAGATATGAATATTGGGATGCATATTTCATTCATAAAATATGAAATTTTGAACTCATATAGGACTGATATAGAGTTTCAAAACATCACAGAAGATATCAATGCGGTTATGTCAAAACATTGATTTAGTCTATATACATAACTATGTGAAATGTTTGCCAGTATGTTGAAATTTTTCATGTGATTACATTTCTTGGTTATTTAATGTTATGAATCATTTGAATAATTTTTCTTGTAGGGAAAATCATATTCCCTGACTTACAAGAAGAGAATGACATGGATTCATTTGAATGGTTGATCCTAAAAGAGAGCATATGAAGGGGTTTCTATGTTTCTTACGAAGAAGACATAATATAAGCCCTAATATTCAGAGAAATGTAAAGAATCCAAAAAGGTAATGCATTTATATTAATTATATCCGTATATGTGTTATATATAGAGGAAAATGAGTCTCTGTGATTGAGGACTCAAATTTATGATTCTCACATCGTAGATGTCGAGTGGGAGAATCTAGATTTGCTATCCTCTGGGAAAAAACCCACTGGAACTTGTTAAACTAAACTCCCTCTATGTAGAAACCACGCATGGTACTCATATTCAAAATGAGTCTATATGTAATAATATATGATGATTCTTAAGTTTCAAGGTGTAATAGTCATTAAATAAGATTTTCTTTTGTTGAGAAAATGTTCAGTATAGTTCCTGAAAGGATTCAAGAACAATGGTTTATAAATGCATGATCACACACATAAAGATAAATTTGATTCTTGTTGATATTTGTAGGATCTCATATATTCTAGATATATATTTACATGTCCCATGATCAATTATATGTTTACAGTCATTTCATAGACATGTACAACAAAGCATGTGTTTTGTTACCTACTTGGTACAAAAGTATGTGGATTCAGACATGTCAGAGTCAGTTAAAGTAAGTTTCACAAACATATGGATTCTAAATAGTTCACTGATAGAGAAATATTACATCAAAGATGTTTCTCTAGATAGAGAATAATGTAAGGAAGTAAATATTTACAAAGTTCCTAGTTAGTTATATCCGATACATGGTGTTGAAAGGAGTTGTATATCTCATTTATATATTAACGTATTGGAATTATTTCCAGCATATTTCCTAATGCCTCTGTTTGGAAAACGCTTGGTATAATATGAACAACTCCTTTAGATGAAAAGGGAGTATTTATGTAACTTTACAGGAAGAAATAGTTAAACATCCCCAAACTAGTTAGTCACGACGCATGAATTAGGAAACCAAGGGTTGTGATATCTTGTGGACAAAATCCACTCGAGAAGAGACATGATCAAAGTATCAGAAACTATTTGATACTCAAGAAGAGTTATACTTTGAATTGCTAAAGAACAGTTGAAACCTCTTGGAGAGGTTATATAGCCATGGAAAGCTCAAGATGAAATTCTTCAGATAGTAGAAGATTCTTGAAGTCAACAAATGTTAAAAATTGAAAGAAAAAAAAAACATTTCTTTCTGCATGATAATTACACATTTAATGTGTTGTTTATGATGGATATGAAATCCAAAAACTGCATTTTGGATCAGACCCAGATGATGCTACTTTAAATAAGTAGTTGATTGGTATCTTAATGTACCTAGCATACCAGTTGTATTTTAAGCTTATTACTAAGCATATGTTATAGTACCATTGAGTTACATTAGAATAAAGTTGTTTATTGTATTTTTATACATAGTAGACCTATTATATAGCTTAGTATTATTGATGTGTGTTCCAATTAGTAATACATAAGCTAAATGTATTTTGTAGATAGCACTACATACTGAGGAGTGATGTATCTTGGGATGCTACCTACTAGGGTGAAAGAATTGAAGCCTATAGTTATTAGGTGTTAATAGTCAGGATTTCTGAAAAACCCTATGTGTTATGATAGAACACATTGAGATGAAGTTTAATTCATCGAACTCATGGTCATGTAAAAATAAAATTTCGCTACATAGATAATGATGAGAAGATTGCAACTCTAACCAAATCCAACATAAGTTTTAGAAGATTAAATACAAGTCCATACCACACATGATATTCCTTCTCTATGAACATGGCATACTTGCTAGGGGAATTGAAATGGTCTTGGTCTCTAAGAAGTTTACTAGTGACCCACTTCATTTTAGATACAACAATTCCATGATAAAATCCTCCCATATAAGACCCCATGCATTAAAAGAAGGAATAGATATGTTTGACATATTTTTTCGACAAGTCACTACCAGTGATGAAGTTGAGATACTTCTGAGACAAATCTTGGTATGAAGGAAATTCCCAGTAAAGTAGAGAATGTCTCCCTAGCTGAGAGGGAGTGTTGATTATACATCATCAATATTGTTGGCAAGGGGATTATAAGGTGCAAAGCACGCTTCCGCCATTGACAATAAGGACAACAACATAAGGAAGAGTTGACTGCGTGGAATGGAAAACCGATAAGTAAGAAATTTTTGGTTAAATTAGTTAGGAGATTAGTTAAGTGGACCATTTTGTAACATATTAGTAATCCTATAATTAGAGTTAGAATTAAACTCATTAGGATAGAGAATATTATAAAAGAATCATCAATTTTTGTAATCCATTCTTAACTGCGGATCTAGTTCGGAGGAACAAATGTATTTTCTGGTCTGAGGCTAATCGACCATGAGATGTTATGTATTTTTCCAATGTATTTGTGGGATTAATAGTATGCAAATTATGTTGGCAACATCATTCTATCTCTTGTTTGCATTTCTCTTTGACATGGTTAATGATGCGAAGTCTTTGATGGTGATACCTTTGTGTTTTCATAATTAAGTTTGCATGATATGAAGCCTTGTGAGATATTTTAGTTTTCTATATGTTGATGTCTTTTTGAATATGAATCTCAATGATGATGATAATAATTCCGTGTAAATATGAATAATTTGATCTCAGTAACATTATGAGTTAAACCTTGGATTTTTTGTCAAAGTTGTGATAGAATAACCAGTAGGGTGAAATTCCTCTTCCCTCTGCCAAAACTTGGTTCCTCTAGCCCTACCTCAGACATCTCGAGTGAGACTGCACCTGATTCAGAGGTGTTGCTGGATAGGGTAAAATTTGTATGGGCCTATGTTTAGGGAGCTTACATGGATGGGTGTCGACAGATCAGTTGAGTGAACCCCCATCAACAAGAGAGTGTCAAAATGGTTTCATTGTCAGGACCATAGTGCTAAAGATAGGAGGACATGTTGTGACATTCGACAGAACTCGATATCTAGTATTGGCTTGATTAGAAGGTTCGAGAATTTGTGAAATAAGAAAATTAGAACCCTATATTGAAAATAAAAGATTGGTTGGGAATATATATCTATTATGATATTCATGAGATATCCTTCATTGAGTGTCAAATAATAATGTACGAGTGGTTGGTGCAACTCACTTTCCAAAAGAAAAATTTCTGAGGTGATCCTGGTAGATGGACCCCAGAACTCATTTACTAGTTGCAAAGGGTGAAAAAAAAAGATTCAAGAGTTGTTGACATGTGGATAGACAACATTTTGGAATGGTACATTATAGAATTCGTTATTGACATAGTCAAATCCTACAATGACAAAGAAAGAGAATTCATTAAGGGACCAAGGGGGAGATTTGTATTGTCATTAAAACTGTGGATTAAGATGCTCATGTGTGAAAAAGGAATACTAAAAATGAATTCCGATGAGTAAAGCCATGGTGTGCAGAGGTTGTGGGTACTACAAAGGTGAGGGTTTGGATGGAATGATATAGGGTAGATGGTGGAAGTTACAACGAGACTATGAGGGAAGCTATTGAAGAGTGTGGTATCCTTCGAAGTGGGGTTATGTTTCATTAGAGGAAATTTCAACTCAAAATGGGCCTCCTAAAATGAATTAATAAAATAATAGTTAAAATAATAAAATAATAATTATTAATTTTGGAGGAAGAAAAGAAAAAAACTACTTTTTTGTTTGTATTTTTGACATATCTCCCCATGTTTTTACTCCAATTTTGATCAGGAGAGCTCATTGGATGCGGAATTAAATTTCGCATCCAACGAGCTCCCCCGATCGAAATTGGAGTAAAAACACGGGGAGATATGTCAAAAATACAAACAAAAAAAGTAGTTTTTTTTATGATACCTATCCCCAAATTTATTTTAAAAAAGTGTTTAAGACCTATACGGTATTTCAAATTTAAGGCAATTTCATTGGCTAACACATGATGACATGGAATTTGAATAAAAGTTAAAAGGCCCAGTTTGAGTTGAAATTTCCTCTAATGCGACAATAAAAGAAGAGGAGGAATGAGGAGAGCCCTAGTGTGACCAGTGTAGAAAAATGCGAGAAGGGAACACAAGGGACTAAGAGACCCTACAACATTGAAGTAGATGACTAGGGTACACCCAAACTAGAAGAAGGACCAAAACAAAGCTACAATGTACCTACAACTCCACACATTGCACCAAACGTAGGAGGTAGAAACATGAGTTATTTGCATGGTTGTATTGCGTGTCAACACAATAGTAATAGTAGCAGATCAACAGACATTGGGAGAAGACCCAACATGGTGGGAAATGATGTGAAACTTCCCCTATTCCAAGGTAATGGTACTGAGGATCCTGAAAAATATTGGTTCTTATGCAAAGCAGTATGGACGGTAAAACAAGTGGAGGATGAAGATATAAAGAAAGGAAAATTGGCGACGACATTCTGAGGTCATGCTTTGGATTAGTACATGAAATTTGTACAAGTACCGAAGGGACATCCCCAAAAGACTCTGGTGCAAATTTGGACTGAACTGATTGAAAAGTTTAAGAAGCCAAAATATGAGTCACAGTATATTAATGAGTTGAAAGAAATAAAGCAATAACTTAATGAATCAGTGTGGAATTTTGATCAGCGGTTCAAAACTATGACGACTAAGGTTAGGTTTGGAAAGAGAATGTGGAGCATAAGGAATGTTTTATCACAGCTTTGGTACCACACATCCATATGGAAATAATGCAACAAAATATGACATCTCAAGTAGAATATCTAGAAATCACAATGAAACTAGAAGCTTCACCAGTTGGTGAAACAGGGATTGGCATGAGCCAAATACAATCACAATTGGTGGACCTCTCATTCAGTTGTAAGATATTAAGAAGGGAAAATAAGTTGTTGAAGAGGTATGGTGCAACCAATGTCGATAAGAGGGACATCATAAAGATCAATTCCCAAAATTCTGCAAATATTTGTAGGTCAGAGCCCCGAATCCATTAAGTCATGGAGGATTTCCATGGTGCCAGATTTGTCATACTAGAGGACATCGCTCCGAGGAGTGTGTATACCTTCAGAATTTGACATATTTGAATTCTACTTGATTTTTTTTAGTTGTATGCAACCTTACAATATACTTTATAAATTTTTCATATTTGTGAATTTTTGTTTGGATTCACAAGGATTCTTGTCAATATACATATGGAAATATTGAAATTGATTTGTTTTTTATGAGTAAATTGGGGTTTTGGTTTCCATTGGGCATGTAATGTTCTTATGCAAACTTGCAATATACTTGACAAAATTTGCATATTTGTGAATTTTGGTATGTATTCACAAGGATTCTTGTGAAAATGCGTATGAAAATAGTGAAATTGATTTTTTTTTTATGAGTAAATGAGGGTTTTGGTTTCCTTTGGGAATGTAAATTTCTTATGAAATCTTGCAATATACTTGAGAAGATTTGGATATTTATGAATTTTGGTTTGGATTCACAAGTATGCTTGTGAGAATACATATGCAAATAATCAAAATGATTTGGTTTTTATGAGTAAATTGGGGTTTTGGTTTCCATTGGGCATGTAAATTTCTTTATGGGCATATAAATTAAAAAAATTGGTTTCAATTCATATTAGGGCATATAAATTTTTGAAAATAGGGATATTTGCATGAGAGGATTTGGATTAGATACCTCACAAGGAAGAGATTGATCCCCAAGGTGGAGTTTGTAGGCCTTTTATCACCCAATTGTGTTCACCCTCGGTCATCCCGAACATGTTGTTGTGCATGGTTATGGAGAAAATGATGGGCTCGACCAATTTTAAGCATAAATCCGGGTTTACATAATGCGAGCGCATTTTTGTACACTATAATGCGTACGCATTATACTTAACTATCCTAATTGGAAAACTTGTTGATAGGTTTGGGACTAGGCTTGGAAGGGTTGACATTGCTTGGGATGATTTCTGTTTTATGGATCTTGAATGATTGGCTTCAATCTACCATTGCATGTAAAAGGTCCCTCAAATTTATGCACTCACCCACAAAAGCTAAGATAAATTTAGTGTGTAATATTATTGACAACAAAGATCATTATATAAAGAGTTAGTGATCTAAAATGTTTCATATTCTATGCTTTCATTTAATGTATAAACCAAATGAATGTAAATAAAGAAAGGATTTTTTCTGAACATGTAAGTTACATGCAAAGGTAATTGAGAGACCATTCATTACAAAGATTGTAACAAACCATATTTTGATTAGGCATGTTTATCTGTCTGACATATTACAGGTATTTGCTTATTATCTATTGGACTCAGCTAGAATGAGTAGATTATGTTTTTTACATGTTAGACCTGATTATAGATGACTACTAAGTTTATGATGTTATGATTATGTTTATGTGATTACTATGTTGTAGTCATCATGATATTCCTTTCTTTCATAATGAAAGTGTATGTTTAATGGTCGTCCTTGATGAAATGTGATATATATGATGGGGTACATGGATACCAATCCATGATGTGAACGATTTAATGATTTTATGTGATGGAAAGAAATGATGTTGATAATATGGACCAACTTATGATTGAATGGATATATTGTTATGAATGTATGTTTGAAAACTACTAATCCACAAGACACAGGGGCTATGTGATAATGAGATACTTGATAGGAAGTGTGGTTTAGTACCTATTTTGAAAAGAGAATTATTTACCAAATTGATGATACGATGACACATTCCAATAATCCCTATAGCACCAGAGTATGGTTTTTATAGGGATGGATGTATGTTCCACTCTATGTCACTATGATACTTGGGTTCATGGGAAGATCGTGCTAAGACACACTCCCAAATTTGTTGTGATGGAGACGATCAAATGCTTTCTAGGAGAGGATAGATTTGTTGTTCAACTGACTCAATCTCTCTTAGGTTCCTATGTGTTCAGGTCGGTGAAGCCGACATCCACTTCTATATTAGTAGAGGAAGGATAGGGAGGATGTGGACATAGGTTAGTATGGGAGGTTTTGTTAGTTAGTACTGTTGAGGGTTGGATATTCCTTGATATTGGGTTATTAATAGTAGGTACCCTTCCTTGTACTTGATTGATTAAACTAAATAAGAAAAATAATGACATGAAATCTTATAAGGTTAACTGATAAAATAACTAGTGATGTTTTAGTAAGGTTATGTTATATGTATATTTGTTTTGTTTGCATGAAGGATTATTAGTAGTAGTTAATAGTTATGTGTTGATATGATGTATGTGTGTAGTAGATGTCCAATGTTTTCATACTCTTTCCATGCATGCATAGTTTTCACATATACACTAGCATATATATGAATATGGGACATGTTAAATAATTGTATGAGTTGTCATGAATAAATAAGTAATTAAACAATTATACAATACAAATAATGAATGTTTTAGTTATTAAGAATATGCAAACATTGTAATAAGTAATTGATTAAGTATCATGAATTAGAATTGTCACAAGGAAATTGTCATGGATAAACAAAAATACCGTTCCATATGAATCAGTAAAATTGTAATGTTTAATTGTTTTCATGTTGTTTAAAACCTTATAGGTGCATTGTTTATAAATACATGAATATTGTGTTGGTCCTAGGGTATTTGTTATTCAAACAAATAAATAGTTTCGTTATATATTAATCCATAATTATTATTATTACTATTATTATTACTACTACTATTATTTAATATTAATAATGGTAAAATTGTTCTTTACTAGAAATCATAGTGGGCCAACTAAATTATTATATCAATTATTGAATTAAGTGATTATTAATTAGACACAAAATCATTTCATGAAAAGTTAAAGGAGGGAATTTTATTATTGGACCAAACAATATAAGATATGGTGGCATTAAAATAATAATGTTTTTCATTAATTTTCTACTATGTAAGACATGTGATTCGGATAGGATAAGACATAATTTTAAGACACCCACCACTACCAAACCGAAAGGTCAGCAATAATAATTATTTAACTTGTATTATAAGTTAGAAAGACAAGTCATTGTTATCTTGCATTAAAATAACAATAGAAAGTGAAATTAAGATGGAAAAATTTGAATGATCAATTAACTATTCACTTTCAGAGAGAGCGCGTAGTTCTAAAGATAATATTATAATTATTTATTATTTGGTTAGTGTAATTGTATTAATGATTTAAAATCCCAAAATATGGAAGGATAAGGTAGTGGGTAAGCCTGAAGGATTCACGAGGAGGAAAAGGTATTTAGGAGAGTTTTATGGGACTAGGATTAGGAAGGGGTTGGGTTTTCTTGGAAGAATTAGTCTTAATATCAGGATTAAAAGGAGGAATACTAAGGAGGTAGGAAAATACAATATTGAGGAGGTGGGAAACTCAAAAAGATAATTTTTCGCTCCACTATGGATTGAAAGAAGGGAAACAAAGGAAGCTTCTCTCAGGATTATTGGTTTGTGGGATTGGGGGATAGAAAACCCGTTGGTTTCCTAGGGACAATAGGATAAGATAGTCAACAGGGTGCTTTATTGGTTTGGTTACTAAGGGTTGGTAAAAAGGGACAAAGAAGTTGTGGGAGAAGGGGACACTGGAGACACCATAACTAGTATCTATAGCTCCACACAAACACTGTATTCCATTGGTAAATTTTTGGTTGATTATTTAATTTGAAAATAAACTATTTCATGAAGTATGAAAGTGAATTATATCTACATATGTAGAATGCTTAGTTGTTTGAAAACTAGATTGAACAAAAATTCTAGAATATTGAAATTATAAATCAGCTACGACATAAACGACATAGAGATAGTAAACCATATCAAACCATATTGTATTTTTTTTTAAATCATACTTGTATTGAATATTTAACTTATATCAAATGAGTTGTGGAACATAGGACTTGACCATAAACTCGTTAGTTCCCTTACCGATGGAAGAGCACCATAGATGGTATCAAATCCATGGTTCCAAATCTAGAACTAGAGGGATTACTTCAATGGCACTAGAACCTAATAGAAAATATGAAATTAGGAGACTCTAACTTTAAAAAAATAAAAAATTGTAGTAAACATAGGCTTGATTTAAAATCATTTTTTGTATGGTAGTGAATATGGCCACTAACATAAAATATAAAATATACAAATAATTTGGAGCCCACGAGAAGGATTATTGAAAATTTGAAGCAAAATTCCCCAAAAGGAGCTCTCTTAGAAGTTTGCACCTGCAAAATAAAATGAGCCAAATTAAAATCGTTAGTAAACTCCTAAATGAGAAATAGTACAAACTTAATAAAGTGAATATACATATATGCTATTGGATCTCTTTAGTGAACCCCTTTCTTAATCAAATGGAACCTATGTTAGCAAGTAATTCAAAATGATTTTTTTTAAATAGAGACATCTGTTATAGTACAGGGCCCATATGACGTAAGGAAAAAGTAGCATGATACTTCTTATTTCATAATCAGGTATACCGGTAATTTTTTTTTATCCATTTGAAAGAAGAAATATATTGATTTATTTGGCCCACTAGTAGGTAAATACTTCGGCTAAGAGTAGCTAATTCAATAGGGAATATCGTTGGCACGTTGTAAGGAGGAACTAGGTTCAAGTAGCAGATAAACACACATACTGAGTGCAATAGTTCCCTCATGATAAGATTGATTATTGTTGAATAGAAATACAACCTCATGAATGCTATCCATAAGCCCTTTCCAATGACCCATCACCTCATTTCTGTGCAACGCTTCATTTTACTCAGAAGAGCCACTCACACAACTACAGGCCAAGAGAAACATTAGGGTTGATAAGGGGGACAGGGTGTTGGGAGGTGACCTGATAGTAGGTAAGCGATCGCCATGGATGACTTGGGAGAGAAATGAAGGAGGAAGGATCAAGTAAGATGGTGTGTCGAGGGGCATCACATTGATGATGGGATAAAAGATAAAATAAATGGACACAATTGGAATCCATTTAATGGGTTTCCCTATGGACTATTATTATAAGGAAAAATAGTTAGAGGGTGTTTTGAGATTCACCAAGTGCTTATACCACTTATTATTGATCCCACTTCTTACTCAACAAAATTAATACCTCAAAATAGTTCGAGTGGCAAGATGCAAATAGCCTAATATCTCTTTGTATGATCTCTCTAGAATGCTCAGTTTCTTTTATATTTAAAAACCATCATTTGTAAGATCTTGTGGTATGGATAACTATTAATAGAATTTATGGTTATCCTACAATTCGAATCTCTATTAAACATAGATCAACATGCTATAGGATTTATTGAAGGGGAGGTGGAAGAAGTGGCGACTCAGAATATGTTAAGAATTATAATGTTAAGGACGACCTTGTAAGTATATATAGACCTCACTGCATCTCAACAAAACTATTTAAATTAAGGAGAAATGATACTTGCAAGCCCACTAGCTAAGCTTATATGGCATGTACGTTCATGTTAGTTAATCTAGTTGGAGTGGGTCCCTGAGTTCATGGACTGTCGTCCCTATCGGATTGTTTAAAATTTTCTAGCTGCACTGTAGCCCACTGCCATCGACTGCCATCAATTTAATGTGGGCTGTACCCCTCCTCCCTTCTGAGTAGCAACATCTCTGCATATGACAGGTACGGGATCACAAGGATCGAGTCAACATGAAGAGCTTGTTAATGAACTCAACCGAGCTTCTCACTTCCTTCGACTGGAATGAATACAACCTCAAAAGGATAGGGACTTGCTACACCGACACAACATTCAACGTTGAGGACATTGAACAAGAGAGGGTGATGTCTTCGTTCGGACCTTTGATGTGAGGATCGAGGAGCGTTCAACCGTCCTCTACAAGATCGAGCAGCCTGGACTTACTTTGCTTTTCCCAGACTAGCATGGAACAAGCAGAACCCCATTTACATTGCCACCATCATTCAAGGTAAACCCATGGTTGTTGTTGTTGGTATCAGGATCCACGGTTTGCCTGTTACAGAGGTAAAGTAACACAAAAAACATGTCAATGACATTTTCTGGGCCCCTCATAACTCCTCCCACATATACTCTCTTAGAGATGACTCCAAGGCGCTCATATGTGACATTTTCAGCTGCATGAAGAGTGAGCCTAAACTTGTTCATGTTAATGGAGGTCCGGATCATATCTTGAATTTCACTGGAGAGGCTCTGGTAGAACAGTTACATTGGTCCTCAACGAAACCGAATTGGCTTGCCATTGCCCACTCAAACAAACTGCAGATCTTCCCATCACCAACACAAGCAAAACTACAGACATTAAGGGTCTAAAATATCTGGTGACTCAGCTGTTCTCGTTATTTTGGACTTCATGTTTATGTTCTTGCTTTTATTGGCTTTAGGTTTAGGGTTTTGTTGGTAGAAAACTTAATGAATCATATGAGAAGAATATTGACTCTAGGGGTTAGGGTTTTCTTTAGAGATCAAGATTTGTGAGGCAGTTGAATCATTTATGATTTAAAATTGTGACAATGTCCTGGCCTCAAGATTATATATTTGATTGTGGAATTGGTAGCTCTTTATAGAATTTGTGTATTTGACTTAATGATTATGCACTTTGTTATTGGCTTTAGAACAATGGATTTTGGTCGAGGGTTTTTTTGGCAGACCAAGAGCAATCAATCAAATGAGGGGAATATTGTTGAAAGGGCATGATTTTGAGGTGCTATCTGTATGAGGTTTACAGTTAAATACTATGGAAATTCATAAAATAAGATTTATCATTTAGGATAATGAGACAAAATTCCATTTAAATTCTGATAAAAAATTTATTTTAAAAGGATTAACATTAACATACAGACTGCATATTTGTTTATATCAAATATAATTAGAAGAGTTATTTGGATTAGCATGGAATTGGTGTTTTGAGGAAAACAAACCATTCATTTGCTAAAAATAAAAAGTTACTATTGTGGGTAAGGTTCTTCAATATTCACATATTTTTTATTTTTCTTGTTAGCTTCCTAGTAGGGATATTTTTCATAGATTGGGTCATATTTTACATTTGTACTTCTAGCCCAATTAAGGTATGGATCGGGGACTCCAAATGGTACCTTGTGATGTCTTCATTATGCCCAAGGATGAGGGAGTTCTAGGAATTATTGATATTTCCACCCATGGATCATCTTGGCTACCAACCGAGTGGTCTGATATCTAGAGGGATTCTCTCATTGGAAGGTATTGTTGAGGCATCATCATCTCATAGTAGAACATATTGGTAGGATCACACGTTTTCTAGGGTTGTGATATAATTTCATGTCCTACATAGATTCCATGTCTGAAGATATTTTATTATCAAAAGTATGTAGGTATCATGAAGAGAGGTAGATAGCTTCATTTAGTGGTGGATGTTAGGTAGTTGGGAAGGATTGGATTTGTCTAGAGGACCGATTTGGAGTTTGAAGGTGGAGGGAATGTGTGTTCAATACATTCATAATTTTCAAGGGAAGAGATTGAATGAGAATATGCTTATTTATTGGTTGGATTTGTGGGATTTGAGTACTCGCTCTAGGAAGGACCGACAATCCATTACTTGTGATTTTTCTTTATCCTCCATGGACAAGCATGCTATTATGGAAATTATTGAACTTATTCCATTGGAGGACCTTTTCATAATAAAAATTGACATGTCTGGCTTGCAGGATGTTGGATATACTCTTGGGAGGTTGATGTTCCCGTGGTTAAAAAAAAATATTGACATGGCTGGCACATTTTGGCATGATTGGGAGTGGACTAGGTTTGGATATATCTTTGTTCAGTATAATTCTTGAAGATTCTATTTTCTTCTTCATCAACAACATGATATCAACCATGTTCTTAATTCCTGATGTGTGTCTACTAACGTAGAGAGATTCTAGGATCAATAGATTGCATATAATTTGGTTGTTTTAGGTGAGATACAAACTTGGAGTGTTTGCATGGAATTTACCAGAGCCTTCCTACTAAGGAATAGCTAGTAAAAAGTGGTCTCTCATATGGAAGTTTATCCTCCTACTTCGGGTCGAAAACAATAAAGCGCCTATTATGGTAATGTTCTTTTTCTAACTCTTATGGGGATTTTGTTTATTTTGAGAATGAAACCATTTTTCAAGTGAGGTTGCATTGAACAATAGTTTTACTCGGTGCTTTGAGATCCTTGGTAAGCTTCTTACTCAATTTTTTTTGACACATCTTGAGGATCTTAGTTAGATTTGTTCTTTGTAAACTTTGGTGTAATTATTTTTTTGAAAATGATGTTAGTAGTTTGTTTTCCTTTTGTCAAATATGAAATTACAATGCGTTTATGTAGTTGTTAACTACATTTTTTATGTTAATAAAAGATTCAGTTTTGATTCAAGTTCCTATTCATATTTTATTACTTTTAGTTTCTATGATACAAAACATGTAAATGCCTTTGTACAATCCCTTTGATTTTTGTTTATTTGAGGATAAGGTTTTAAGTGCAGTTAGACATACGCTTCTATTGTATTGTATCTTCTTTGTTGTAAATATTGTTATGTAAATATATAAGTATATTTACAAAAAATAGTAATATTAGTGATTTAATGGACTTATCGTAGTTTTTCCTAGTATTTTTTTTATCATAACTTTATTGAAGCCATAGAGGTTGAAGTCACAGAGGAAGAACTGCGGGATATTATTATTTCATTTAATAAATAAAAAATTTCAAGCCTTGATGGCTAGACAATGTTGTACCTAGTCTTATATAACCCATTATAAGAGAAAATTTTATGAGTAGTTCACTAATTTCCAAGGTATAGTGGAATATGATAGGTGCCTTGAACTAAAATTTAGGAAAAAGAGAAATTATTATTAGTTTAATGAGTTCATACCAATTTCATTATGCAATCTTAATTACAAAACTGTTGTGAAAGTTATCACTAGAACATTGAAAGGGATATTGTCTTCATCTCTAAGGAACAATTTAGTTCTCTATTTGATAGAGAAATCCATTATGATATGAGATTAACCTAGGATGGTTTGAATTATCTTAAGTCTGATAAGATATCTATGGTGGTGCTTAAAGTTGGCTTTGAAAAGGCCCTTGATAATGCCAACTTTATGTAGATAGGGTTAGTTCTTATGCAAATGGGCACATATATGAAAAGAATTACCTAGATAACGATTTTCTTATCTTTACCTTATTTTGTTGTCCTAATTAATTGGTTTGCTTTAAAGTTTTTCACCACTTTAAAAAATATTAGGCAAGCTTCCCTTTATAATTCATTTTTTTAGCCTTTTGGTTGCAGAAGGTTCAAGTAGGTTGATTCCTGAAGGAAAAAGATATAATGGATTGATTATAGGTATTAGAGTTGTAATATCGATGGACATTACTTAATTTCTATTTGTCTATGATATTTGAATATTTTTTCAAGGCTAACACTTGAGTACTAATTTCAAGGTCTTCCCATTTACATAAATTTAAAAAATATTTAAAAGTACTAATTTTATTTTGAAAAAATAGTGTATCACTAGTACTATTTGTTATCTACATATTTTTGAATTTTCGTATATTGATTCCATCATTTAGGCATTCAAAGGATGCACTAACATGGTAATATACCTTACCATTTGTTAAAAAAATAAAATTTCAATGTTAGAAGAAATCAAAATTGACTTAGTTGTGAACATTCCAAATAAATAAAATTTATATATTTGGAAAGGTGATTCAATTTCCTATATTTCATATTTTTTACTTGAAGCAAGATTCAATGTGTAGGTATGTCAAAATACACAAGTAATATCAATGATGTCTTTTTTTTAAGTTCTGTTGCATTTAACGTGCAAAAAGAGATCATCATTAGCTTAAACTCACCCTTATCCTTTGGGACTTTTTAAAGAGGCTAGTCAAGGTAGTCCATGAAAGTGTGGTTTTGGATCGATCCCTCATATAAGCGAGAATCATGAATTTATTCTCATATATGGTGTTGGCCTTGCTTCAAACAATAGAGTTGAGTTATTTACATCATAGATATTGGTGAAATCAACATAAAACAAAGGTGTCAAAAAATTATAGGTTTTGGGATATTTTAAAATCCTAACGAACTAAACAAATGACAAGTATCATATATCAAACTTAGCTCTGGGATTTGTCATGAATATATTTTTGGAGCTAAAATCTCAATTTGATTCAATCCTCTTTATTCATATTTACAAGGTTTTCAGCATCAAAGCATACTCTCTATCTAGACAAGTTGTTTCACTACAATATGGTACTTTGTGTGTTCACAAATTTAAGGAGGATATTTATCCCTTCTTGGGGTAAGTTCTCTTCTTTTTTGATATTTTGAAGGAAAGATACATTTAAATCTTTTGGAGGATCATTTATTCATTGGAAAATTTATTTTAAGTAAGTTATTTTGACTAATGGATCATACTTCTCTTGATTTATGGACTTGAATTAAGAGGCTAAAATAATTTATATTATCATTTTAATTCTTAAATATTAAATATAATGTTTTTTTCTTGAGAAAAAATAAAAAGACCTAATTTCATTCATAATATTAGGTTAAACAAAAATTAATACAATTATAATAATCATTATAAACAACAATGAGGGTGAATAGAACACAATTTCTCAATTGATGAGATGAGTCATGGAAATGAGAAAAATACCTATTTTATTCATAACTTCTCAGGATGAATAGAACATGATTTCTTAATTGATGAGATGAGTGAGGAAAGTAGGAAAAATACCTCTTTTATTCATAACTGTTCTTTTGCATAAAGATATTTATAAATAATATTATTGATTGTGATATCATATATGTAGGATATTATAACATATTTTGTGTCTATTTCTATTAGAATTATCGGTTCGTAGTCTATAATGACTTTAATATGACCTATGGAAACTTGATAAAGTTACCTATATAAACAAGTTGAATCTTTCAAGTTATATAGTTTTCATGGTTTTTCCATCAATATAGAATATCTTTTAGAGTTTGTGAAGTTGATTGCATCATTGTGTTGATTTTATAATTTAACCTAGAAACTAATGAAGGGGATATTGACTTTAGGTTTTGGGATTTTTTGGGAGAACAAGGTTTGTGAGGTGTTTAAGGTTGGTTATTCAATAGAATGGGGAGTAACAAACTTTTTTTATGATTGAAAATTTTGTGAACATAATCCTTAATCTAAATCCAATATCATCTTCATTTGCTCATGTGCATAAATATAAGGAGTTGTTTAAAAAATGATGATTTGGAGAAGATGACTTTTTTTTTGGCTAGAATTAGGCATATTTTATTTTGCAAAATTAGAATTTAAAGGTGTTTTAATCACAATTTTGATGGTAGAAATGGATTTAGCATCTTCAAAAGTCCTTGTGGCACCCAAAATTCCACAATTAAAAAAATGTAACTTGGATTTTGAAAACTTCTCACCAGATTTATCCAACATTGTACCAGAAATACAAAATTAGCCTATTCTAACCCAAATCATAAAAATTTTAGACTACCCATAATTATAATAAAAACACAATATTAAATCTACTTCACAATTTCAATCAAAAGTGTATAATTAAATAGAAAAATAATAAAAAGTATGTATATAACACTTCACCGTATTATTATCTATACATTTAAGTTTTTAATTTTTCAACTAGAAATGACACTTTACACTTAGGATGTTAAATGGTGATCAAATTTTGAACTTTGCTAATTATATTTGATATAAACAAATCTGCAGTATGTATGTTAATGCTAATCCTTTTAAAATAAAATTTTTATCACAATTTAAATGAAATTTTGTTTGTGCTAGATAAGCTCAGCCCTTTCTTTGCAAATTCTTTAACATGAAAATTTGAACACAACATTCTAGGGGAGTTGTATGCCCAATGTTTTAAAATAATATCACTTGTATGTGTCCAATTAAGGATAACAAATCCATTCAAATTAATATCATAACTTTTTGAAAACATTTTTTATGAAATTAGTTTATATACTTAATATTTTATTTATTTGTCATAAATTCTACTCAATTTTAATACTAATTTGGTTTTGTTTTAGACTTGCTATTCTCAAACTAAATTAATGTATAACCATTTCACGTCATAGAGAATATCAAGCATTATATAAGGGTTAACAAGAGTAGCATTTCACTTACTAGAATTGAACTTGGGTGAAGAGTAGAGAGGGTAACAATCATTCTTCTCAACCACCCAAGTTACATTCAATGGAGAAATTTGATTTTGTTACAAACTCTATTTATTTGTGTGGATGAAATAACCCAAAATGACACCATAAAAATATGCAGTAAGATAAACTCTAGACCATTTGCATCTAAAATTCTCTTGGAGTTTTGTTTAAATGGTAGTTTTCAGTGATTGGAATTGTATAATATTGGTGCGCCAAGGGTAATGGAGGGTCCTGAATCCATTTATGCAATAAAAATTGCAATTTTAACACTGAAAATCTCATTTTCAACAACAAATCATGCTACCAGATTTCGATCAAACTTGCCTGAAAAGGTGCAAATGGTCTAGAGATTAGCCAACTCCTAAATTTTTTTATCATTATCGTCATTAATAGATGAATGAATAGAGAAGTGTTTCTTGACGGAATATATTGTTGAGAAAAATTCAGATCTAGCATCAAATTTTGAAGAAAACCAAAAAACAGGGAAGAATAATGCTCACATCAGGGGATTCCATTTATGGTCTCGTTCATTCCTCCCTTGAAATCAAGACAGTATTACAGTTATCTTAAGATAGAATCCCTTTGAATATTTGGGATTAAGGAAAATAAACCATTAATGGGATTCTTCTGCCCCTGAATGGAACCCCATCAAGGTTTCAAAAGTTTATAATTAAATAAAAGAATCTCAGTTTGAGTATTATGTACAGTGTTTAGGACTCTCTCTTAGACACTAGATCTATAAATTGGTGTAGGGTTGTCTGGTATGCTGCCCCATGAGATTTATATAAATCATTTTGGAGGTGACTGCAGTGTCTTACAGGCGATTAAACAGTTACTTTTCTTGTTCATCTTAGGTCCAAAGGAAGCCTTCCTGGGAATTTCCACGGATTCGGCTGAGGTTAATGATCGAACGATCTGATTATTAAATGATGATTCGATTGTTGATTCCCAACTATGGGAATTCTTGAGATTTTTCTCCGTCTTACCAAGATCTTCAATGCATTTCACATCTTCCAGATACGTAAATGACTGTGACTTGCTAGCGAAAAAATTGTACAAACCCATCATGCAAATCATGCAAACAATCAACGAAAATCAACAAAACATTGCAGCAGCCCCCATTTGAAATGAAGATAGAATGATTTTCTTAGTAAATGCATGGTTTCCATAGACTTACTTGTGAGAAGGGAGGATTGCTCTCAGATATTTCATGTGGAAGAGAGCGCCGTCATTGTAGCCATCGAGCATGATTGGTGGAGGCGAGAAATCCCATGGAGAATTGCTGCTGTCCGTGATGTATTCGGTGGAATCTGAGGAATAGGGTGAAGAACTATAAAAAGAAGAAGATAATGAAGATAAATTGCCTATCAATTTGAAGTGCTCTTCTGCCATGGCTGCTCGTTCTTGAAATATTGAAATGAATGTGGAGCTAGTGTCAGTGTAGCAAGTCCCTATCCTTTTGAGGTCGTATTTGTTCTAGTCGAAGGAAGTGAAAAGATCGGTTGAGTTCATTAACAAGATCTTCATGTTGAATCAATCCTTGTGATCCCGTACCTATCATATGCAGAGATGTTACTACTAGGAAGGGAGGAGGGGTACAACCCACATTAAATTAATGGCAATAGATGGCATTGGGCTAAAGTGCAGCCGAAAAATTTCAAAAAATCTGAGAGGGACGCTAGTCCATGAACTTAGGGACCCATGCCACCTCTCTTAACTAGCATGAACGTACATGCTAGATAAGCTCAACCGGTTTTTATTCATGTAGCAAAAGACCACTGCTTCAGTAATACCTATACCTGCACCCCTCGCTCAAGTGGCATTGTGGCATTATGGCTCTGTGGATTTGCAGTTTCTGGATTGGAATCCATTCATGCATTTCTTGTTGTTGAATAAAAAAATGGTAACCCTCAGTTTTTTGACCTACAGAATTCTCCATAAGTTAATTTTAAGTTTTCTCCCTTGATCGTGGAGTCTTAAAACCGGTTTTGTTATGTAATGATTATGTTTACTTTTATAGCTCTTCTGAGTTTGTAGACATAGATGGTTAAAGAACCAATTTTTGTTGGGTTCTTAATAATTTTATAACTTGTTACGTTCTAGCTAAAAAATTTAGAATTGGGCCTTTCTTGGTTACATTTGATTGTAATTTGTTTTGAACTATGAATTTCTAAAAATGTTTGATGTTTATAACAATGCCACATAAGGGATTTATCATACTTTGTAAAGTGATTAAAACAAGGTCGTGATTCCTCTATAATCTTGATAATTTTTTTTATGTATAAGCCACTATGTTGTTGGAGCAGGATCCCGCAGCTACAGAAAAAGCTGCTAGTTTTGGCGGAAAGAGAGAAGTTTTGGTGGAAAAAGGACAGGGTGGAGCTACGACGCCGTAGCACGTTTCTAGCTAGAGAGAAGAGCCGGAAACCATGACTTTTGAGATAGAAAATTCAAGAAGGCAACGGTACCTGAGCGGCCGAGAGAAGAAAGCTCAACCACTGCATTGAAGGCAGCGACGGAAGACAGGAGGGCTCAGCGACCCCCATAAAGAAGAAGGAGCAATGAGGCTCAAGCATTGAAGGCGAAGGACAGAAAGAGAAGCGGTGCATAGTACCCATGGTCAGTGCCGGGAAGCATGGAAGACTGCAGAGAGCTGCAGTGTGACGGGAAGCAGCTACCTCAAGGACAGAGAGGACCGACTGTCACTATTTAGGGTATGGGTTTACTGTTGGGACAGGCCCACAATGTTGTAATGGCATGACCTTCGGGCTGCCTATAAAAGCTTGCATTTTTGTATTGTAAAGGGTTATCTAATCAGTCAGTTAGATAGTTGGTCAGTTGATAGTTTTGTAGATTCAGGAATCAGTCAGACAGACTGCGTTGTAACGATCCAGACACCTAGTTGTCTGTGAGTCATTTGAGTCTGTATGTAACCATTCATAGAGAAGAACAGAGAGGGAAGGATATATTGGAAGAAAGGCAACATAGAGATAGACCAGAGGTCTAGAAGAGACCTCGCGCTACATATGCAGTGCAACAGACTATGCTAACTTCCCTCAAGATATATAATAGAAGCACAGTTTGGTGGACGTAGCTCCCATCCCGGGGGTGAACCACGTTAAATCTGCGTGTTATGTGTTGTATGAATGTGATTGTATTTGATTATTGCTACTGGTTATTGTGCATGTAAGGATAGTAGCAGTAGATGAATGTATGTATTGTTCCGCTCATGATAAGGAAAGAGGATAAAGATAAGTTGAAGCATTTCAGTAGGCTGTTTAAAGACTCCTTTACGTTTGTCTCTAATGACCAGTTACTCACAATATACTTCTGAGAAGTAGAGTTCGCACATCGTCACAGTCAACGCTAAGAGCGCATAGTCGTAGTGGTAAGATATCACAGAGAGGCGGTATCGCATCGGCAGAGGAGCTGCGGTGCGTGAGACTGCGAGCTGAGGGCTTAGCGTTGAGGAGAGGACGGGTGTTCCGCGGTGAGCAGAGATGCGGTAAGGTTGGGAATATTGTGAGTAAGTGGAAGTCGTGTGACACGAGAGGAAATCGTACGACTGGCACGGGATTAAGCATCGCACGGGTAAAAGTGCTGCGAGTAGAAGGGGACGTGCGATGCACAGAGCTAGTTGACCTAGTGGTGCGCAGGAGTAAGAGAAAAGAAGTAGGATGCGCAGAACCTGGTCCAAGACACTTGAGTCTTGGCCAACCCATTAGATTCACTTCGGGTGAGACTTCAGATCGCTTCGCGGTCTGTCGCCGAAAGGGCCAGTGAGTTGGGGTTTGTTGATTAATTATAGTAAACCCGGGTCTACCCATGCAATCAACAAATGGTTCCGTTTCTGGGACAAACGACTGGGAGTCAATGTTCTGTTGGCATCCTACGAGAGAAGAGTTTCACCAGTGGCTGGATTCATACTTAAGGGAGTTCGCCAAGCAAGAGAATAGAAGTCCGAGACTAAGCACAGAGGCTTGGCTAGAGAAGCATATCGCTTCAGACATACACGCTATATTTTTTGTAACCTACGGAAACGAACTTTTCGATTGGTTATTCAACTTGACAGATAGCAACACATTCAAGAAGAAAATAAACATCGTCTAGACACCGGAGCTGATTCAGACCGTACAGAACCTTGACAATCCGATTACGAGAGCAGTGGACTTCTGGCTTACTAGTGTGCTAGAAGGCTACGTTACAGAGTTTGCAGTTGACCAGAGAAAGAGCTTCACTGCAGCCGAACGATACTTCTTCAAAGGATATCGCGGTAAGTACCTAAGATCTCTAAACTTGTCCCTTAAGATGCTGCTATATGAAAAAGGAACAATGGATCTAGTCTCAGATGAATAAGTAAAGCTAGTAATGTCACAAGAGTTTGAAATTGATTTTGATGACATTGGACGAACACAGAGTGGAAAGAAGTATAAAGTAGCATTTAGTTCTCCTATATTTGAAGACAGTTCAAATAGTATTAGACAGCAGAGCCCTAACACCACCGAAGAACCAGAGGGGGGTATCCCTTACCACCCCTATACTCCACAGAAGCAGACAGGGACTCAGAATAATCCCGTAGGTACTCCATCTAGTAGTTCACAGTCAGTACCTACTCCCGTTACAGCACCTTCACCTACACCGCTGAGTGGTAGTACTCCAGTCAGTCAGAACCCACTACAAAGAAATAGAATGGGAGATGACATGAAGCTACCTATTTTTAAAGGTACAGGAGCAGAAGATCCGGAACAACATTGGTTCCCATGCGAAGCTATGTGGACTATTAAAACAATCAACGATGATAACCTTAAACTTGTACAGTTGGTTACCACACTCAGAGACAGAGCCTTGACATCGTACATAAAGTATACTACATTACCCAAGACGCTCTCCCAGGTCAAGAACACCATGATTAAAGAGTTCAAGAAACCTAAATCTGAGTCTCAGTGCATTACAGTGCTTAAGGATATTAAACAGCTACCATCAGAGTCAGTATGGGACTTTGACCAGAAATTCAAAGCTCTTATAGACCAAGTAAGTTTTGACTTTGCGTCGGAGCAGCATAAAGAATGGTTTATTGCAGCGCTGCTCCCTCATATCAGAATGCCACTAATGCAACAGAAACTCACTACTCAAGATGAAGCGCTGGAGATGGCAATGAAACTAGAGGTTTCACCTTTAGCAGAAACCAGTACAGGGATGACAACTCTACAGACCCAGTTGGGCAACCTCACCTTACAGATACACGAACTTAAAAAAGGGAAAGAGGCTATGCAAGACATATGGTGCATAAAGTGCAGAGAACAGGGCCACAGTAAAGACAACTGTCCAGTCTTTGTAGAATATTTAGCGTCAGGGGCTCCTCACCCCTTACCACGAACACGAGGGCCATGGTGTGAAATATGTAGAACTCAAGGACATCCACCTCAGCAATGTCCTTTGCTTCAAAAGTATGTACAGACACCTAAAAATATCTATTGTATCTTCTGTAAATCCGTTGGGCATGATCCACAAGATTGCCGAGCTTATGATCTCCTGTCAAAAAGAACACAGGATGTGTACAGAGTCCAAGCAGACACACAGGGTCCAGCAACAGGAACACAGCCGGCTCAGCCGTATGGAGGCCTAGGAGGAGGATTCAGAGGACGAGGATGTGGAGGAGGCTTCGCAAGAGAAGGAGGTTTTGGTCAAGGTCGTGGACCAGTCACTTGTTATAATTGTGGAATTGTCGGACACTATGCTAGGGACTGCCAGAACGCCACTACTACTTGTAATTACTGCAAATCTTACGATCATACCATAGAAGAGTGTCCCATCTTGATAGCTAAGATCATAGATCCTAAACCAGTTGCACACCAGAACATCCAGCTTATTGCTGCTGAACCTAAGGAACCAGAACCAGCAGTTAACATTGTGACTCGGAGCGGTGCTTCCACCAGTGGCACATCGCAGGAGACCGGACAGAACACAAGTCAGGGGTGGGTGCGCAGAGCTCCTACTAAAGCAACTGCACTCAATCTACGGAATAATAAGGAGACCTTTCACGAAGCTAAGGATTCCTTTGATGAACCTACACTAGCAGGACCGCAGGTACCGCCGTCTAGGGGTGTACCGCAGCAAGTACCTTGTAGCAATAACCCTGAGCAGGCACAGCAGGCTACCACATCCGGAAGATGTGACGAAGATGAATCGACAGGAAGTATACAAGCCTTCCTGCACAGCTTCTTGAAACTCCTGAGAAATGATAAAGCTATCGGTGAGCTACAGCGTATGATAGATCAGTGTCAGCAACCCTCTCTCTCGGAGAGTGCACACTGCGTTGTCCATAATATTACAAGACATGCAAGGACAGGAAGAGAGATGAAATTCACAGCCCAGATCAGCGACTTTGAAATGGATGAGGTTGCCTTAGACCTAGGATCAGAGGTGAACGTTCTAACCAAGCAGACATGGGAACAGATGGGTAGTCCTCAGTTAGCCCTATCACCTATCCACCTGAGATTAGCTAATCAGCAGCGAGTATCGCCATTGGGTCGATTATCGCAGGTGCCAATTGATATTGACAGAGTTTGTACTTTTGTGGACTTCGAGGTTATAGAAATCATTGGTGACAGTCGACCATATCCAGCACTACTGAGTATTGATTGGGCAATTGGCAACAAAGCTATCATTGACCTAAAGAAAAGACAAATGACCTTTGAGGATGCACGGATCCGGGTCATCGCACCGCTGGATCCTTACCAAGGACCTAGATATATCGAACCTATCCGAGAAGAGGAAGAGGCACATAATATGGAGAGTCTCTACCAGATGACAGCAAACCAGAATGACTATATCAATCCCACTGCAGAAGGGCATATTAGTTGGCAATGCGACAGCTCATGCGCATCGGATTCGGATGTTGGTCTAGAAAACTGGCAGAACAGACTTTACGAAGTATCATCGCGTAGATGTGCATTTATAAGTAAGTCACTGCGATGGATTGGTGCCGAGATCGCTGAGACTCCATCATATCATGGTCTGACAGACATCCAAGATTTTCTCGAACAATTTGAGCAACAAACTCCCCCTGAGCAGAGGTTCGCAGCTATGGACCTTGCAGTTAGAGACACACCTGCAAGATGGTGGTATGCGCATAAAGAAAATATCGCATCATGGGATAACATTAAAAGACTGATGGCGATCAGATTTTCTGACGACAGAAGGTATGCTCAGCAAAAGTACACAGGAGAAACTGACCCCGGGGTACACATTTAGATATGTGAACAGAACTGGTCGGACATTCCAGAGGATGAATGGGTTCACAGATTCATTCACACATTGGACACAATTCCAAGGAATTGGTATATAGAGACCGAGCTGCGCAAGGGAACAACCACATGGCTGTTTATGACAGACAACTTCCTACTCACCTTTGCATTTGAATCAGAACATCCAAGTGTTGCCCAGGCCCTAGATATCATCAAGACTAAGATTTTTGAGGATCACACTATCTTAGCACCAGTCCAACCTGAGTGGACTATCCAGCTAGAAGAGGCGTTGGAATGCTATAATTTCACATCAGAATCAGAGGAAGCGGATGAGAATCCTCGCAATACCAACATTCCAGAATCAGAAGGCACTTGCGAAGTGGAGGGACCACAGCTAGAGATTCCAGCGATCACCGAGCCCATCAAGATTAAAAAGATCAATATTGGCACAAACGAAGAACCTAAGTTTGCCTCTATTGGAGACTACTGGAATGATGAAACAGTTGGACAGATTGCAGATCTGCTACATGATTATCAAGACCTATTTCCCACCAAGTTCACAGAGATGAAGGGAATAGTTGGAGACTTGGGAGTCACGAGGATACCACTAAAGGAGGATGCTAGACCAGTTAAGCAGCGTCCATACAGATTGAAGCCGCGATACAAAGAAAAGGTAAAGGATGAAATTGATAAAATGCTAACAGCAGGCATCATTGAACCAGTAGAGGAAAGCGAATGGGTTATCCCTATGGTAGTGCAAG
>LPNX011057162.1:146267-180252 GCA_001517045.1 Pseudotsuga menziesii
CTGCCCATGCAATCAACATATGTGTTTTAGGCATTTCACTGTTTAGTTTAGGTTATGAGCCGTAAGGCCTTTGTTGTTTCTGTAAAAGGAAATCAATTCCTTTCAAACTAAAAATATATGTTTTCTTACGGGCATACTTTCCCTTTCATGTTCGAACTCTTGTTTTGCTGATTAATGGCATTATAAATTTAATGAACATTTCAACTTCTGTGGGAAGAATCGATGGATAGTTTTATTAAATTGTTTACAGCCTTTATCCAAGTGTATGTATTTGATAAAGGTAGTTTTAAAATTTCATTTTTGGTTGAAAAAGGCCTCAACAAGGTTTGATCTGGTGACCTTTTGATTAAAGAATCGTTACTAAACTTATTTTGTTCAAGCAGAATTTACTACGGTTTAGTTATTTATCTTTTATATTAATGCTTAAACCCTAGCTTAGATAGATGGTTTAAATTGTTTGGATAGGTTTGTAATTCATTGTAATTACAATAAGCCTTTCGACCATATTGTGGAATTACTGTGAGTATAGTTATATAGACATAATATACTCTCAAATTAGTTATTTAAATATATTTTGGTTATATATATTAATTAGTAAAAACTCTTGTATAGTTACTATGATGTTTTAAAGGAGTTTTGAAATGGATTCTCAAACCCTAGTTTAGTCTGACTTATGGTTTAACCCTTTTTAGTGTAATCATAAAGCTAGTCTTTATAATAGACTTTTAGTAAAAAAAATTAGTAGTAGAAATATTTTAGTCGTAACTTTGTTCCTTAACCTCAGGATATAAAACTTATAAGTTTTTTATATTACATATTCTATACTATCCTACATAAGTCTAACAACTGATAAAGTAATAAGTGTTATTTTGTTTCAGTAGTGAATACAATAATTCTAAGAATGTATCGAGATGAAAATATCTAGAGAAAAACAAGCACTATATATTCAAAAAAATATGAATTTCTTATGAACAAGAATTCTGCTATACTCCACCATTTTTCATTAACTTTATGGAAGAGAAAAATTGTAGCATTCTTTGCAATAATACTCAAAACATAAGATATTCATAACCTACTCACTTTAGTAATGATTACTTGGTTCAGAGAGATCCATAACATTCTTAAACTAGTAATAAAAATATGAAGTAATTTTACAGGTAATAAACAAAACAATTTATAACCTAGATAGTTGCAAAAGGGGGACAGACACCCAAAGGAGATCGTCCTCCCAATTGTCTTCTGAAGCATCCAAGATTACTTTCTTAAGACCCCCAAGGCTGTTCACTGAACCACTAGGACAAATATGTTGTGAAAAAACCAACACAAAAATATCCATAACTTAGCACTCTGTAGAAAACTTAACTCTCAGCAATTTCACTTTAGCTATCCCCTCATCGAGTTCCTTGTTTGCCTGACTTTTCAGTTTTCACTAGTCACAAGGTTCATTCACTTGGAAATAGAATGTAGTGAGCCTCCTACCCATTTCGATGGTATTTGTAATATTGCGTAGGTCTTTGGGTCAGTTTTGAAATTAAATGAGCCACCTGCTCTGTTTCTTCTCTGAGAGAACATGACCACAATTTTCAGGATTTTTCTTCCTGCAACAACTAGAAAGTGAAATGTTATTGCTGCCACTTGTCATTTGGCCTACTACAACTACTCATTCCTCCTAGTGGGTCAGTGAACACTCTTTCAACAGTCTCCATTGGATAGGTGTCTCTCCATTTAATTATTTAAATAAATAAATATTCATTTACAGTCATCCTTGACCAACTTGGTCATAAAAATTTTACAATAAATTTTAACATAATGTTTTTTCAAATAAATAAAATATTTATTTTTCAGTTCTAGGTAGGATATGAACACCCCCCCTTAAGTTCAACATCGTCGTCAATGCTGCTTAACTTTATTCTAAGTCTTCCTGGAACAGAGTTGGATATGCCTTCCACATATGACTTTCCACTTCCCATGTTTATTCATTTGGACTTAGCTATATCTATTGCACCTTTACCTATCCAATGGTGCTATTCCTGAGAAACACTTCCCTCCTGTTGACAATACAGTCCGGTTCAACTTGAAAAAATCCTTTGGGTTCAACCTGAATAACATTCCAGTTGATCACCTCAGTAGCATCGTGCAATGTAATTTTCAATATATAAATATGAAATACATTATGTATTCTAAGATTAGGTGGAAACGCTAACTGATATACCACTGGTCCAACTCTAGCCAATATTTTGAATGGTCCAAAATACCTGGGTGCTAATTTAGCACAACTCCCCAACTTAAAGGATCTATTTCTGGGTTTTACCTTAACAAATACATGCTCACCTATATGGAATTATTTATGAGTTCTTTTAAGCCTATGCATGACTCGTTTGCCTGTCCTATGCAATTTTCAAATTGCTTTGTACCTTTTCACTGTTAGTTCTAGTTCTTTTAACAAGTCGGGTCCTAACATCAATCTGTCAACTGGATTAATCCATGAAATGGGAGTATTACATTTCCTACTATACAATATTTGAAAAGGACTAATTTTAACTGAAGTTTGATAATGATTATTATACGCAAATTTGACTAAGTGCAAATAATCTTCCCATTTCTTGGGATAGTCCCTAACATAAATCCGTAACATGTCTTCTAGAACTTGATGGACTCTTTATATTTGTCCATCTATCTCCGGATGATAAGCAGTAACGAAATTCAATTTAGTATCTAATCCTTTAAACAATGACTTCCAAAAATTACCAGTAAAGTTAGGATCTTTGTCATAAATTATTACCTTTGGTATTTCATGCAACTAGAAAATTTCCTTCATAAATATGTCAGCAATGTTAGAAGCCTTATGAGTTGTTTTAATAGGTATAAAATGTGTTGTCTTTCTTACTTTGTCTACCACTACCATTTGTAGAATCATTTTGTTTTGGATTTTTAGGTAATCGAGTTATAAAATCAAGACTGATAACTTCCCATTTCTAATTTGGAATTGGTAGTGGTTAAAAAACACTTGTTGCGTGTTGATGTCCTTTAATTTGTTAAAAATATATACACCTAGATATATATTTAGCAACTCCGTTCTTCATATTAGGCAAAAAAATACTCTTTTCTTAACATTGTTATCATCTTTTGATAACCCGGGTGTCCGGAATAAGGACTTTTATGTACTTCATTTAATATCAGTCATTTAATTACTGGTATGTTAGTTACATAAAGTATTTTTTTATACATGATTAATCCTTTTTCATTTAAATTGTAATATGTTTTTATATTTTCATATTCATTCTTAGTTACTTTTTCTTTTAGATTTTGGTATTTTTTGTGCATTTTTATCCCTTCTTCCAATTTATCATTTAATTTGGTTTTATAACTGCTAATGGAAAGTGTAAATTCATTATTACAATGCTTCTTAAGGCATCAACCACTTTATTCTCCTTCCATTTGATGTGTTTGATTTCAAAATCATGTTTGCTAAGGAAAGCTAACCATCTAACTTACCTTTCATTCAAATTTTATGGATCAAACAAATATTTCAAACTTATGTTATCACACATTAACAAAAATATTTTCCCAATTAGATAATGGAGCCACATTTTAAGAGCATGAATTATTGAATCCAATTCTAAACCATATGTTGCATAATTATTTTCATTTGTTTTTATCTTTCGTGATTCATAAGTGATTACGCGACCTTCTTGTGTGAGTACTTCGCCCAAACCATGGGGGATTCACTTGTTTACCAATATCCTAGTACGTTAGTTCATATTGTGGGTTTTAAATTTCTTAAAAAATAGGCCAATATACTGCAGGTATTAGGGGGGATGAGGGGTTTAGAGTGGGGGGTTAGGGAGGTTTATAAGGATTAGGGTATAAAAAAGGGTGGTGGGGACATTTTAGATATTAGGAGGGGGTTTCAACAAAAGGAATTTGGATGAATATCTACAGAAATTAAGGGTATTCTTTAATACTTCATGATTGAACGTGCTACATGAGAGGTTCACTCAATGAATCCCCCATGGCCCAAACCTTCATTGCATGCATCAATGCACACAACAAAATCTTTGGCTGGATATGCTATTTTTATTATAGGTGTTGTAGTTAATAATTCTTTTAATTTATTAAAACTTTCTCCATACTTTTGATCCCAGAAAAATCTTTTTCCCTTTTTCTTCAAGGATATTATGGTATTTGCGATCTTTGAAAATCCTTCTATGAATTTATTGTTGCAACCCGTAATTCCCATGAATGATCATACATCTGTTACATCTTTGGGAACATGCCATTCAATTATTTCTTTTACCTTATCCTGGTCTACTGATATTCCTTCCTTGGATATAATGTGACCTAGATACTGTATTTGATCTTTGAATAATTTGCATTTACTAAACTTAGCATGCAGTTTATGTTCTCTCATAACCTGTAGTATTATCTGCAAGTGTATATCATGTTCTTCTTTCATTTTTGAGAGAATTTATATGTCATATATGAATATGACTACAAATTTATCTAAGTATTTACTTAATACACTGCTCATTAAGCACATAAAAGTTGCGATAGAATTTGTTAGACTACAAACTCATAATATCTGTATTGCAATCTAAAAGCGGTTTTACAAATATGTCTATCTTCAATTCTGACTTGATGATATCGAGATCTCAAGTCTATCTTTGAAAATATCGTCGCTCCGCATATCTGATCAAACAGATCATTGATGCGGGGAAAATTATATCTACTTTTAAATGACATTTTTTTTACTTAATGATAGTCTATACATAGACACAATATACCATCTTTCTTTTTAAATAATAAGACATGTGCTCCCCAAGGGGATACACTTGGTCTTATATAATTTTTTTCCTATGAGTTCTTGTAGTTCTAATTTTAATTTGTTAAGTTCTAAAATTTTCATTCGATAAGGAGACTTTAGATTAGGTATAGCTCCTGGTAGTAACTCAATAGTAAAATCTAGAACTTTCTTTGGAGGTAATTCTAGAATTTATTCTGGGAAAACATCTGATAAATATTGTAGGATTGGAAAATCATCAAATTTCAGCTTATATTCTTTATCCATGTGTTCGTTATTTATTATATGTACACCAAATAATTTACAACCTTTTTCATTTGTAATGCTGAGATTTGTCTAATAGAAACTTTCCTACTTATGTTTTTGATGGTAATATTTTCTCCTTTATCATTTAAACAGGTAAATTTTTTCTCAAAGCAATTCAAAACTATTTGATGTCTTTCCAGCCAACCCATACCTATTAAAACATCATAAGACCCTAACAGTAATACATTTGACTTTACTTGAGTTTTGAACTGACTCATAAACAATTCATAATTTTCAACATAATTAACTACTTTCCTTTTGGTTCCTGTAGCTAACTGAACCAACCAAGAATTTTCAAACTTTTTCAAAGATAAATTGCATTTTTCTACTATGCTAGGTGACAAATAGCTTAAACCAGCACCTGGGTCAATCAGAATGGAAACAGATTGGTTTTGTATCATACCTTGTATTTCCACCATGGAGGTTTGATGATCATCCTGTCAATTCTCCAAGGGAGCATTGATTTTGGGAATTTCATTTGCTACCTCAACAACCATTTCTTCCTCCTATATTGTATGCACATTCTTAAGTTTCCATTTATGTTTGAACAATACTTTGCATAATGAGTTCCTTGACATTCCCAACACTTTAGAGGTTCCTTATGTTCATTGCTTTTAACATAATTATTAGGCATGTCTCTGCTTTTGGTGTTGTAATATTTTGTTGTGTTTTAAAATTTTATAATTTGTTCCTTGATAATTATTCTTAGATAAATTCCGAGAATTATTTTCGAATATTTTATTAGGATTCAAACCTTTTCTTTCTGATCAAAGTTACTTGCTCTCTTAATATTCTAGTTAGGTATGCTTTCTCTCTTCTTACTCTGTTCGTAACATAAAATAACTTTTATCATTGTCTCTTCAAGGGTGTTTGGATTATCAAATTCAATTCTTTTCATGTAGCTAGTATGAAAACAAATTAGAAACTGTTGTATTTTAGGCTTTTCATCAATTATATATGGTACATATCTTAGTAAAGTTAAAAATTTACTAAACTCTTTCTTTGAAATTGAACCTAGTTTAAGTTCATAAAAATATTTAGCTCTTTCTTCATAATATTGTTCAGATAAGAATTTTCTTTTAAAGTATTTTTTAACTTACTCTCCAAGTTAAATATTTTTCTTTAAGGTTTTTTACTTGTTGTATATCCTGCCACCATATGTCAACCTTTCTAGTTAGGTTGTAGATAGCCATCTAGGACTTCAGTATATCGGAGTAGTTATAAATATGAAATTACTTTTTCATACCCGACAACAAAGCCTCGGATTCTTCACCCTTTTCCACTTCTCCGTTAAACATGGGAGGTTTTACCTTTTAAACTCTCCCGAATATATTCATAAGTTTTATACTTCCTCTTTCTATGACTATGGTTTCTTTCACTACTTTCACTAGTGTATTCATACCTTCCTTTGTGTGACCTTACTTTAACTCCCGAACAAAAATTACTTTCACTATCATAAAATTTTAATTTCTTACCCTTGCGTTTGTATGATACTATTCTAGAATAATTTTCATACTCCTTTCTTTTATCTTTTCCTCCATTTTGTATTTTGTCTAGTAATATCTGATTTAGTTCCTCCTAAGCTCTTAAAATTATTTCGTTATCTTCTTTTACAGTTTGTAATTCAAGATTTAAATCTTTCACTGTGTCAAATAGTTCTGATGGTTGATTATTTAATTCCACATAAATGTTATTGTGATGGGATGCATATTCATCAAATACTTCAACTCCTTCCATTTCCTGCAAAATACAATTTTATATTTCTGTACATAACTAATTTTAAAACATGATCAGTAGATTTTGTTTCCTGTTTGTATGTGAGTGAGCCAATTGAGCCTAGTGTTTGGAAACTCACTCTGATACCACATGTAACATCTCCAAATTTCGTAAAAAAAAATAAAAAATGTAAATGTTTAAAGGGACTAAAGATTCCATACAATGTTTTAACTTGCGCTTAAGATAAATGACACATTTGCGTCAAACATTAAATTGTCACTTAGGTCTATCTACAAACAAAGAGGATAACTAAATTCATACAATATTTAAAAGGTGTTTAGTATTTTATCTATAGAACCTAAATGCCTCTTTATGATGATATCATGATGTGACCTATTGTTATGATGACACTACTTTACTGGACGTCAAGTTATGAAAGAAATGTCATATTTAATTTCTGTCAGTTATAGACAGTGTACTTTTTAGTTATATTTTTAGGTCACTTGTTAATCTTCATTTTGAGCTAAAGGTTTGGGTTATGGTATCACTTAGAATGGGAGCTAACACATAGACCTTTTATTCACTTCACGTGCTCCAAGGAGGGATTATTTCCTTACTAGGCCACTTCCAAGAGTCTAAACTTTAAATACAAGGGGTCCAACAAATATTTCCAAGAACTAAAAGTTCCTTCCTAACCATATGTTATATCAAGAATAAGACACAAATGTGATGGCAATAAAATTAATGAGATAAGAGTCTTAATTCGACAGATTGAAAACATTAGATTTGTTGGGTCTTTTTAATGAAAATCAATGCGGTGGAATTTAATAGGCCACATGATGGCCCTGCGGCCTCCAACTGGAGTCCATGCCTTTCAAATCCTAAACACTAAAAGGTTAACCTATCTTGAGTTTCTCTTTCGTGTTGTAATGTTTTGGTTTTTTACCTGTGTGAGAGTCATGGATCTTTGGATTTTCCTTTCTCGACATGGTCAATCAGGTTCTTATCATAGTAAAACAGGCTCTTGGGCTTTCCTTATTCCACGGTATTCTAAGTTGTATAGATGCATACACCAAGGGTTCAGATTTGCATGTCGATTTGCACTACCTGTTTGTAAAATGAGCTTCAACTGGCAGATTCTTTGCAAACCTTATTCTTCAGTTTTATTTTCTATAGTTAGGTCTTCTTTGAAAATTTTTATGGTTTTCTGTAGCTTCTAATCATACAGTGTGATAAATTTTTTACCTATGTGATGTTGTCTTGCAGGGTTCTCGATCATGGTTGCTGTAGAAGGGTAAGGTTATTCTTCATGCAGGAAAACGACCACTGCTTTGGCAAGACCTGTACCCAAACTCCTTGCTCAAGTGGCATTGTGGCTCTATGATTCTATGGCTTTGCAGTTTTTGGATTAGAATCCATTCTTGTGTTTCTTATTGTTGAACAACAAAATGGTAAGCCTTAGTGGTTTCGACCTATGACATTCTCCAGAAGTTAATTTTAAGTTTTCTCCTTTGACTATGGAGTCTTGAAAGGGGTTTTGTTATGTAATAATAATAATCTATTTTTAAGGTCACCTCCAAGCGATGCACCAATTTGGTGTATTAGACCCCCCTGTTTGTGGGAGAAGGGACCCCCTCTACACAATGATTTTACTGCTAAAGTCTATAGAGGTGTACATACGCTACCCCCCTGTGTATTTGAACCTATGACCTCTTAGGAGGAAACACATGGTCTTAACCGTTAGGCCCACTCAGGTTGTACTTATTATGTTTTGTTTTCTAGCTCTTCCGAGTTTATAGACATATATGTTTAAAAACTAGTTTTTGTTGGGTCCTTTATAATTTTGTAACTTGTTACGTTCTAGCTAAAAAAATTAGAATTGGTCCTTTCTTGGCTATGTTTGTTTGTAATTTGTTTTGAACTATGAATTTTTAAAAATGTTTGTTGTTTATAGCGATTCCACATGATGGATTTATTGTACTTTGTAAAGCGATGAAAACAAGGTCGTGAGGCCTCTGTAATATTGATAATTTGTTTATGTATAAGCCATTGTGTGTTTTAGGCATTTTACTGTTTAGTTTAAGTTATGATTGGTAACACCTTTTCTATTTCTGTAAAAGGAAATCGATTCCTATAAAGCTAAAAATAGATCTATGCTTTGTTACGGGAAGACTTTCCCTTACGAGTTCGAACTCTTGTTTTGTTGATTAATGGTATTATAAATTTAATGAGCATTTCAAATTCTATGTGAAGAATTGATGGATAGTTTTATTATTGTTTACAATCTTTATCCAAGTGGATGTATTTGATGAAGGTAGTTTTAAACTTTTATTTTTGGTTGAAAAAGGCCTCAACAGGGTTTGATCTGGTGACATGTCGATTAAAGAATCATTACTAAACTTGTTCTGGTCAAGCGGAATTTACTACAGTTTAGTTATTTATATTTTATATTAATGTTTAAACCCTATCTTAAATAGGTGAATTAAACTGTTTGGCTAGGTTTGTAGTTCATTGTAATTACAATAATCCTTTTGGCCATATTATGGAATTACTTCGAGTATAGTTATATATACATAATATACTGTGAAATTAGTTATTTAAATATATTTTGGTTATATATATTACTTAGTAAAAACTCTTGTAGAGTTACTATGATGTTTTAAAGGAGTTTTGAAATGGATTCTCAAAGCCTATTTTAGTCTCAATGAAGGTTTAACCCATTTTACTGTAATCATAAAGCTAGTATTTAGAATAGACTTTTAGAAAAAAAAATGTATTAGTAGAAATATTTTAGTCGTAACTGTGTTCCTTAACCTCAGATAGAAAACTTACAAGTTTTTCTATTACATATTCTATAATATCCTAGATAAATCTAACACCTCATAAAGTAATAAATGTTACTTTGTTTCAACAATGAATACAGTAATTCTAAGAATGTATCGAGATCAAAATATCCAGAGAAAAAATTGTACTATATATTCAGAAAAGTGCGAATTTCTTATGAACAAGGATTCTACTCTACCATTTGTCATTAACTTTATGGAAGAGAAAAATTGTAGCATCTTTGCAATAATACTTGCAAAATAAGATCTTCCTAACCCACTCACTTTAGTAATGATTACTTGCTTCAGAGAAATCCATAACATTCTTAAACTAGTAATAATAATATGAAGTAATTTTATAGGTAATAAACAAAACTTTTTAAAACCTGCATAGTTGCAGAAGGGGGACAAACACCCAAAAGAGATCGTTCCTCTCAACCGTCTCCTGAAGTAGCCAAAACTACTTGCTTAGGACCCCTGATCCTATTCACTAAACTACTAGGACAAAGATGTTGTGAAACATCCCACATAGAAATCTTTGTAACTTAACACTCCATAGCAGACTTAACTGTCAACAATTTCACTTTAGCAATCCCCTCATTAAATTCCTTATGTGCCAGAATTTTCAGTTTGCAGCAGTCACAAGGTTCATTCACTTTGATGGTATTTATAAGATTGTCTCCTCCTCAATTTGATGGTATTTATAAGATTTCCTAGGTATTTGGGTCAATTTTGAAATTAAATGAGTCAGTTTCTCAGTTCGTCCTCTCATGAAACATGACCACAATTTTAGGGATTTTGCTTTGTGCAACAGCTAGAAAGTCAAATGCTAGTGTTGACACTTGTCATTTGGCCTACTACAACTGGTCATTCCTCCTAGCAGGTCAGTGAACACTCTTTCAACAGTCTCCTTTGGATAGGTGTCTATCCATTTAATTATTTAAATAAATAAGTATTCAATTATAGTCATCTTTGACCAACTTGGTCATAAAAGCATTACATAACTTTTAACATAATGGTTTTTTCAAATAAATAAAAATATTTATTTTTCAGGTGTAGGTAGGTTACAAAATGAATTCTCCTTAGGTTGCAAGGCAATAAACCATGTAAAAGTTTATTTAATCCAGAGAGGTAGAGGCCCATACCTAGATTACATCTCATCAAGCAAAATATATGGGGAAGTTCACATGGCATCCACAGTGCACGAAGGTAGAAGATTACGTTGTTCACCAAAGCTATTTTACTTTCTCTTCCTTAAGCTGCATGCCTGGTTTTTTTTGTCATCTTTGTATTAAGAATGAATTTTTTTATCATAAAAGATTTCTCGTTCCATTCGAGTTGCTAAGATCATAAATAACATAACTAAAAGTAAATGGGGATCCATTGGCACAAAAAAAAACAATTTAGTCATATTTCAGACCGCACTTGCTCCAACGACGAAATGTTCAATCTTTTTTCCCACTCATATGACATACACCATCAACACCAATACAAATACCTCTCTCATGCAAAGTGAATACGCGTATCAGATTTGATGAAATCATCTAATGATTTTATACTTTTATGGACCAACTTTTTTTCATAGTGATCGAACTTTTGGCTTTGTTGTGTAATAAATATTTTTAAACAATAGATTTAAAACTGGTTATATATATATATATATATATNCAATTCAAGATCCAGATTTAAAAGCATATTTTTTATATTCTAAACAAAAGAGCTATCATAAAATCGAAAATCCATTCTGTAATAGTGCATCTTGTCGTGGTAATTTGACATATGTGATTTTACTATATATATATTTAGAATTTGTTCTTTAAATACTTTAGAAAAAACTTAACAAATATATGGATTTTACATTACGCACTTTACCATAAAAATACTTATTTTAGTATAACATTGGGTAGAGTATTCATTATGCAATATTCATCAATGCAATCCCCTTAGTGTTCAATAAGTGACAATCACTATCATAATATTATAATAATAGAAATTGCTTTGAATTGGATTTCTATGGTCTTACATTAGGGTAGCCGCAAGAACTTACTACCCAAATATGATGCATTGGGAGTGTGCAAGCAGGTCAAAACAATAGCGTACATGCACCTCCTAGATGCTTGCACGTGCTTCTGCTTCAGCAGTGGCGAACCTCCACGCCAGATTGCTAGCATGGACAATAAGAGCGCGCACGCTCCCCTAATTAAATTCATGTGTGATTATGCGTGCACACGCATGTGGATGCATGCACCTGTTTGGTGCGATCGCACATAGGGATGCGTGCATGTCCCTGTGTTTAAAAAAATAGTCAACAATTCTTTTGTCTTCTACCCACCCACGAGCGCGTAAGGAGGCATTCACGACCCCCAAGGAGCCCAACGAAATTGTCCAAATTACCTAAAACGACGTTGGATTAAGGTAAGTAGAGTAGGAGTGCAATTTTTTTTGTTTATTTCAATGTTTTTTATTGTTTTTCAAATAAAATACAAAAATAAAAAAAAATTGAAAATCAATTGAAATGGGAAAAATTTGATATTGGAGGCACAAATTTCCTAAACACAATGACAAATACCAATGAACCATGACAATAAAGGAATGAAACAAACCAATTAGAGGACCCAAACCTCAAATTAAACAAGAAAACCCTGAATTAAAATAAGAAAACCCCGAAGATGAATTACACGAGGATTTAAACCAATCAATAATTTTGAGTGATGAATTGAAAAACACTAGGGAACCTGCTTGGGTTTCCCTCGCCACATCACTACAAAATATAATAGAATCTATCAACATTTCCCACAGTGAGATAACCAGTTTGAGCGAATATAGGGCTTGAATGAGAGAGCATTATAGCACTGGCATATCGAAAGAGGACATAAAAAAATTGAATATCACAAAATCCCAACTAAGGAGAAAATTTACAAATTCGAGAATAGGACAACCTCCCAATGTGAAAAAGATGTGAGTTTGCATGGACTCGTGTAAATACTATCCATAGAGAGATTAATGGAGGAAGAGATGGTTCATGGGTTTTTACAAGCCTCCATGCAACAATGTCGAGGTCCCGCAATATTTTCTCAGGAAACTGTGGGTTGAGTTTGTGTTAGGATTCCATGTGAACTACTTCCACATCAGTGAGTTTCAGGGTATCGATTTTGGCTCAGCCCAAGATTGACCTCACACCCACTGAAACGCACTCAAAGGACCTCTTGCACCTACGCGAGAGCCTAAACCGCTTCTTTGACTCCCCAAACTTAGCTTTTAAAAAGATAAAGAAAACTCCTTAATTTTGGAGATAAATAATTTAACTTAATTTCGAGTAGAACCAAAAAATATAAAAATAAAAAAATCCATCTAACTCGCAGTGGCTTTTTCATGTTATGCTTTATCCTCTGTTTATGGTGCTGCCTCTCCCATAGTATTCTCCGTTGAATACCTAAAGCTACAGTCTCAACCCTCCTCCTCCTTTAAAGTACCTGGAGCTAGTACCCTCCTCCTCCTTTAAAGTACCTGGAGCTAGTAGTCGTTGGGATCTCCTTCTGAATTACAACAAGAGCTGGTAGCGAGCCTGGTATATGTCTCGTTTCACCATGAATGGATTTGATTCCTCAAGTGCATAACTATATAATAAAAAAAATTATGAACATATTCAAATCGATATGGAACCGAATGCTTTAACACTTAACAACTCCTTACCGCCAACACCTTACCCACTAAATGTTAATAATGACTTTGAAGAACCAACTCTTTCCTAGCTTATTGAATTATGAAATTGAACTTTTAAATAACACCTCACCTGGAACTTTGAATGGTGCTTCCTCACATTCCTAAGAAACAGTTACATGCGTACATGTATATTTGAATAAGAATGGAAACTTCCTCTTATACACACGATACCCTTATGAAATTAAAACCATGGAACATGAACATATTCAATTAAATAATAATAATAATAATAACAAAAAAAGTAGCTAAACTGAATAAAACCTAGCCTGTAAAATGAGTGGCGGCTATTACCAGTCTAACTGTGTTGGTTTCAATCCATCACAAGTGGTCGATGAAAAAAAATAAGGAAGGTCGCCATATCCATGGCTACGTAGGACCAAGTTGATCAAACACCAGCCCCATCGGTCCACTATCACCACACCTGCAACCAAGAAGAGGCCATTGTCCAGTATATACACACAAACCCTAGTAGGTGTTTGCGCAATGCGTGGAGCCACCTTGTGATACAACTTACTTAGTATCCATAGGATAACGCTACACAAAATAGGCCATAAGCACTGAGCTAGAGTTTAAGGGAGAATGACCATGCCCTTGGGAAGTCGCAAGGAGATATGCTCATCCTAAATAACACTAAAATAGATATATTTAAAAAGAGGAAAAAAATTCAGGGGAGTGTTTTCCTACTCATCCCACTGTGGGGTGAATCCAACACTCTAGTCTGGTGCGTCGGTGAGGCTTCGCTGCTCCAAGTTATCTATCTACCTACTAACTCGAAATATACCAACGTTTTTGGCAAGGCTGCAGGTTATCTATCTGCCTGCTAACTCCAAATATACCAATGTTTCCATACTTTCCAGCTCTTCTTCTGGTGGATTGTTTCCATAGGGTGCTTCACACTAGCTGCTGAGGTAAGGAACCACCGGTAGGAAGAGCTACTTAGAGGGAACCTCCTAGAGAGATTTACCTCACAGCATGTTCCCATGCCCGGTAGCGGAGGAATAAATGGGAGGGAGGAGGGGCTAGCGAGAGGCTTCCCTTCAAAATGAAAAATGAAAAATTGATTACACCATTTCAAAAAAAGGACATGTTAAAACCTAAGAGAAACCCTAACAGAAATGATAACATACCTGTTCCTGAAGGGAGATAGTTGGGCGTGAAGCTAAGCCTATAGGGACTGTTGTAGTTGCAGAGCTCAACTGGAGAGAAAAAGAAAATTTTGGGGGATTAAATGACGGAACACACATTGCGAGGTTTGTGTTTCAATTGAGTGGGGTGACCCTCGTGGCGTCCATGCACGATCCACCATGCATAACCTAGGGATAAATATACTTTAAATAAAATAAAATGAATTGCAAAGATATTAATAATATACATAAATTAGAAGGGTTAAGTTTTAATAATATAATATAATTTATTCTATTTTTAATTAATAAATTTCATTGATTATTTAAATTGGATAATCAAATAATAATTTGATTGCATTAGGATTTAATAAAATAAAATTTATTGGGATCTAAATAAATGTGGATTTATTTAAATTAAATAATTTTATTAAATTAATATTTAGATTTAATAAAATTATATTTAATGTTTTTTATTATTATTAAGTTAATTATGATTCTAATCTCATATCTTAGGATTAATTTAATTGAAATTAAACCTACAAAATGATTAAAGGATTCAAACATATAAGGTTAATTAATGAGAAAAATTGGATTAGGTTATGAGGTTACGATGTGAATCAAGTTAATTCAATTGTGGGTTAACAAAGTAAATAAAAAAATTTCAGGTGAGAATCACCACCAGTGTAACCCCGAGAATATATGTGGTCATAGATGACTATATAAGTCGCGAGGTGGATGCGACGACCTGCATTTCACGTGAGACAAAGTTTCTTGCTAGTGATTCATGACAAAGACATTGACATAGGGGTGTAACATTACCTTGTTCCAAGTCTGAATGAACTTTCCTTTCCTATATATGTATATATATGTATATCGATGATGACATTACTATTAAAAGCAAAGTCACCCCCCAAAATATAATTTTTTTAAAGTGTTAGCTCACGAGAGTATCTTTCACACCTAAGTTTCCCTTGTATTTAAATGCGTAAATAGGTAAGAGCCTTGACCTAGGAATCTACCCTGCCATAGAGAGTGTTGTGAGCGAGTTTTGTGTGATGAGGTGTTGGGTCTTGTTTGTTCTAGGTCAACTTAATGGTGAACCAACCTCTTGAGGAATGGTGGCATACATATATCCAACTAAGGCGATAGCATGAATCATAGTATAATTGCTTATAATTTTGAAATATTTAAATGAGAGGATAATGTTTGAATTTTGATTAGACGAATGAGTTTTACTTTAAATGGGAATTACACATATATCTTAGGAAGGGTAAATCATTAAAAGGAACATAGATTTACAATGACTAAGTTAAAATAAAATGGGGAAAAATAAGAGAAATGGCATGGTCACGTGTTTGAATATTAGGGGTTATTCATGTCTAATATAGTGGTGACCATAGTAATAACATGAGAGGCGTATGCAACTTAACCAATTAAACAACTAGGCATGTTGAAATTAATTGCTAATGAGAGATCTAATTTAAGACTATGTCGTTATCACCTTAATTCATTCCCAGTTAGAATATGATTATGTTAATTGATGATGAGCATACATATCTCTTGTCTGGTCATGTGTTTTGTAGTATCTATAATAAATATTATGTTATGTGCAAGTTCCCTTCACCTTTTGAAGATACATTGAGTGATGATTGAAAATCATATGGTTGTATGAAGTTACTATGTAGAGAGAGTAGGTCAAGATTATGTGACACATGAGTGATTGCGTTGTTGGAAAAAATTAGTAGTATTGTAAGTGATATATGTGAACCAATGAAAACATTAAAAGTATTGAGGATACATTGTGAATAGAATTAAGTGAGTGACTCAATATAATGTTTTAGCATGTAAATTAGTATGGAATAAGAGGTTCAAACTGTTATTGATATCAATAGGTAAATGCATGTGACAAGTACAAACAAAATAAAGTAGAGTAGGGTGAAAAAAATATATTGAAATAACACGTAATTACTGCAAGATGTTAGTGATGGAAAGGGTAGTATAAAAAGGAAGAATTTTAGGTAATTTGTGCAATTAAAAATTATGTTGTGGATGTAGTAGATTCAAGTATTGACATAGTAGGTGTAGGGAAAATGTAATGTGTATGCATAGTAATATGAACACTAATATGACTGTAATCATTAAGTTAGTAAAAGATGAATGCTCATAAACTAGAGTAAAGACAAAGGAAGGGATTTGTAATGTCCCTAATTTTGAACCCACCATTTATAGGCATGATCCTATTGATCATGATGATTATATTGAAGTTTTATTTTTGGGTCGAAGACCGCACCACATATGAACATGATGATTTGTTTTGTATATTAGGTGTAAGCCAATTGTTGATGATATATATGTATGTATATGTTTTGCATTGGCCATGGACTCTTAAGCACATGATTGATGAAATGTTTTGTGTTGGGCGTGGACCTTGAAGCACATGATCGTTGAGATGATTTGTGTTGTGCGAGAGGCTCTGGATCACATGAGTAGTTACATTTGTGTTGAGCATAAAGTTCTAGAACACATGAAAATATAATTGGAAATGTTGGGCATAAGCTCTGGAACATTCCATGTTGATGTTGAGCATAAGCTCTAGAGCATCGGATCCTTGGCCATTGTATCCCTAGGTGTATCGTACAAGTACATCCTATCATTTAGTGTTGAGTGAAAGCTCTGAAAGTGCACTATGTTTGTAACTCCCTACTATAGGCATTGAGTATGAGCTATGGTAAGTGCTAGGGGTTAGTGAAAAGAATTTAATAAATTCTGAGCGAAAACAGCTCGAGAAAAATATTGATCATCATCATACTTATTTATAAGTGATTAAATGAAATTTCAAATTTCTGTATTCTCATCAAAATACTCAAGAGCTACCCCATTATACGAGGGAAATCCAACATGTAAGGATCTTTGGAGTTTCCTAGCCTAGTAGACCTAAGCCATCTATCTACTTGACCTACATAAAGAAGTGTCGTTAAGTCCATGGATCATGATACATGATACCCGAAGACAAATGTTAAAAAGGTATTTTAATACTATGTATTTTATACATAGTATGTAAAACGAATTAATTATGATTAAATAATTGAATAAAGAAAGAAGGGAAGCTCCACCAATTATTAATTATTATTTAAGGATTAATAAATAGTGAAATATCTATGAAAGGCTAACTAGGAACTAGTTAAAAGTTCATCGGTTAAGAATTGAAAAAAATTACCAGAGTAAATTAAAAAGGGTTAAATCAAGAAATCAAGGATTTATTGATTTAACTTCCCCTTTGACTGAAAAGTCTGTCTATAAAGACTCAAGCCAAGCAAAGGCTTGGGGTTTCTAATTTGTATCTAGGATAATTATTATTCTTCCTGTTTTGCTCTCAAGTGTTTTCTTAGAGAACTGCTACTGCAACTGAAGGAGAATTGATTCAGAATTGATTAGCAGATAGGAAACCCTACCTTAGGAGCTCTAAGCTACTTGCATGTTGGATTCCAGCTCAGGGGGATCTGGATTTAAACCAGGAATGGTTTTGGGTCGTGGTTGGGTAGAACGTGGTAGTTCCCAAGTGATGTGTTCATCAAATAGAGTTCGAATATGCATTGAATTGTTAATGCTAGTTATTTAAGTGTGCAGGTGCAGTTGTTGACAAATTGTAGCATCTTCGCAAGAGAAAAATTGTAGCATCTTTGCAATAATACTTGGAACATAAGATCTTCCTAACTCACTCACTTTAGTAATGATTACTTGGTTCAGAGAAATCCATAACATTCTTAAACTAGTAATAAAATTATGAAGCAATTTTACATGTAATAAACAAAAAATTTTAGAACCTAGATAGTTGCAGAAGGGGGACAAACACCCAAAAGAGATCATTCCTCCCAACCGTCTCCTGAAGTAGCCAAGATTACTTGCATAGGACCCCTGATCCTGTTCACTAAACCACTAGGACAAAGATGTTGTGAAACATCCCACACAGAAATATTTGTAACTTAACACTCCATAGCAGTCTTAACTCTAAACAATTTCACTTTAGCTATCTCCTCATTAAATTCCTTATGTGCCAGAATTTTCAGTTTACAGCAATCACAAGGTGCATTCACTTGGAAATAGAATGTAGTGAGCTTCCTACTCAATTTGATGGTATTTATAAGATTGGCTAGGTATTTGGGTCAATTTTGAAATTAAATGAGTCAGCTTCTCAGTTTCTCCTCTCATGAAACATGACCACAATTTTAGGGATTTTGCTTCATGCAACAGCTAGAAAGTCAAATTCTATTGTTGACACTTGTCATTTGTCCTACTACAACTGGTCATTCCTCCTAGCAGGTTAGTGAACACTCTTTCAACAGTCTCCTTTGGATAGGTGTCTCTCTATTTAATTATTTAAATAAAACAATATTCAACTATAGTCATCATTGACCAACTTGGTCATAAACGCATTACATAACTTTTAACATAATGTTTTCTCAAATAAATAAAAATATTTATTTTTTAGTTGTAGGTAAGTTACAAAATAAATTCTCCTTAGGTTGCAAGTCCATAAACCATGTAAAAGTTTATTTAATCCAAAGAGGTAGATGCCCATACCTAGATTACATCTCATCAACCAAAATATATGGGAAAGTTCATAGGGCATCTACAGTGCACGAAGGTAGAAGGTTACATTTTTCACCAAAGGTATTTTACTTTCTCTTCCTTAAGCTGTGTGCCTAGTTTTTTTTGTCATCTTTGTAGTAAGAATGAATTTTTTTATCATAAAAGATTTCTTGTTCCAATCGAGTTGCTAAGATCATAAATAACATAAATAAAAGTAAACGGGGATCCATTGGCACAAGAAAAAACAATTTAATCATATTTCACACTGCACTTGCTCCAACAACAAAATGTTCAATCCTTTTTCTCACTCATATCACATACACCATCAACACCAATATAGCTACCTCTCTCATGCGAAGTGAATACACGTATCAGATTTGATGAAACCATCTAATGATTTTATACTTTTGTGGACCAACTGTTTTTCATAGTGATCGAACTTTTGGCTTTGCTATGTAATAAATATTTTTAAACAATAGATTTAAAACTCGTTATATATATATATATATATATATATATCGTGTTGATGTTGTTAAAAAGAGCTCATTAAGTTCATTTTGGGCATGATGAAATAAGGCCATAATATGTAATATTAGTGAGTTTTACTATTCAAGATCGAGATTTAAAAGCATAGTTTTTATATTCTAAACAAAAGAGCTATCATAAAATCGAAAATCTATTCTTTAATAGTGCATCTAGTCGTGGTAATTTGACATATGTTATTTTAATATATATATATATATTTAGAATTTGTTCTTTATATACTTTAGAAAAAACTTAACAAATATATGGATTTTACATTATGCATTTTACCATAAAAATACTTATTTCAGTATAACATTGGTAGAGTATTTATTATGCAATATTCATCAATGCAATCCTCTTAGTGCTCAATAAGTGATAATCACTATCATAATATTATAATAATAGAAATTGCTTTGAATTGGATTTCTATGGGTCTTACATTAGGGTGCCGCAAGAACCTACTACCCAAATATAATGCAATTGCAATGTGCAAGCAGGTTAAAACAATAACACACATGCACCTCTTGGATGCTTGCACGTGCTTCCACTTCGGTAGCGGCGAACCTCCATGCCGGATTGCTAGCATGGACAATAAGAGCGTGCATGCTCCCCTAATGACATGCTCACGTGATTTTGCGTGCACACGTATGTGGACACGTGCACTTGTTTGGGGCGATCACACATAGGGACGCATGCATGTCCCTATGCTTAAAAAAAATCGTCAACAATTCTTTTGTTTTCTACCCACCTGTGAGCATGCAAGGAGGCATTCACGACCCCCAAGGAGACGAAAACGACCCCCAAGGATCCCAATGAAATTGTCCAAATTACTTAAAACGACGTTGGATTAAGGTAAGTAGAGTAGGAATGCAGAGTTTTTTGCTTATTTCAATGTTTTTTATTGTTTTTCAATTAAAATACAAAAATAAAAAAATTGAAAATCAATTGAAATGCAAAAAATTTGAAATTGGAGGTACAAATTTTCTAAACACAATGTCAAATACCAATGAACTATGCTAAGAAAGGAATGCCAAACAAACCAATTAGAGGACCCAAACCCTGAACTAAATAAGAAAACCCTGAATTAAAATAAGAAAACCCCGGAGATGAATTACACGAGGATTTAAACCAATTAGGAATTTTGAGTGATGAATTGAAAAACACTAGGGAACCTTCTTGGGTTTCCCTCACCACATCACTACAAAATATAATAGAATCTATCAACATTTCCCACAGTGAGATAACCATTTTGAGTGAATATAGGGCTTGAATGAGAGAGCATTATAGCACAAGCATATCCAAAGAGGACATAAAAAACATGAATATCACAAATTCCCAACTATGGAGAAAATTTACAGATCCGAAAACAGGACAGCCTCCAGATGTGAGGAAGAGGTGAGTTTGCATGGACTGGTGTAATTACTATCCATGGAGAGATTACTGGAAGAAGATATGGTTCATGGTTTTTGACAAGCCTCCATGCAACAATGTGGATGTCCCACAGTATTTTCTCAGGAAACTATGGGTTGAGTTTGTGTTAGGATTCCATGTGAACTACTTCGATATCATCGAGTTTTAGGGCGTCGATTTTGGCTCAGCCCAAGATTGATCTCACGCCCACCGGAACCCACTCAGAGGACCTCCTGCACCTAGGCAAGAGCCTAAATTTCTTCCTCAACCCCCCAAACTTACCATTTAAAAAGATAAAGAGAACTCCTTAATTTTGGAGATAAATAATTTAACTTAATTTTGAGTAGAACCAAAAAATAAAAAAATCCATCTAACTTGCAGTGGCTTTTTCATGTTATGTTTTATCCTCTGTCTATGGTGCTGCCTCTCCCATTGTATTCTCCGTTGAATACCTAAAGCTACAGTATGATCCCTCCTCCTTCTTTAAAGTACCTAGAGCTAGTAGTCGCCGGGATCTCCTTCTGAATTACAACAAGATCCAGTAGCGAGCCTGGTATATGTCTAGTTTCACCATGAATGGATTTGATTCCTCAAGCGCATAACTATATAATAAAAACAATTTAGAAACATATTCAAATCGATATGGAACCGAATGATTTAACAATTAACAACTCCTTACCGCCAACACCTTACCCACTAAATTTTAATAACGACTTTGAAGAACCAACTCTTTCCTAGCTTATTGAATTATGAAACTGAAATTTTAAATAACACCTCACCTGGAACTTTGAATGGTGCTTCCTCACATTCCTAAGAAACACTTACATGGGTACATGTATATTTGAATAAGAATGGAAACTTCCTCTTACGCACAAGATACACTTATGAAATTAAAACCATGGAACATGAACATATTCAAATCTTTAGTTAAATAATAATAATAATAATAACAAAAAGGTAACTAAACTGAAAAATGAGTGGCGGCCATTACCAGTCTAACTGTGTAGGTTTCAAGCCATCACAGGTGGTCAATGAAAAAAAATAAGGAAGGTCACCATATCTATGGCTACGTAGGACCAAGCTGATCAAGCACATGCCCCATTGGTCCACTATCACCACACCTGCAACGAAGAAGAGGCCATTGTCCAGTATATACACACAAACCCCAGTAGGTGTTTAAGCAATGCGTGGAGCCACCCGGTGATACAATTCACTTAGTATCCATAGGATAACGTTGCACAAAATAGGCCATAAGCACTGAGCTAGAGTTTAAGGGAGAACGACCATGCCCTTGGGAAGTCACAAGGAGATATGCTCGTCCTAAATAACACTAAAATAGATATATTTAAAAAGAGGAAAAAAAATGCAGGGGAGTGTTTTCCTACTCATCCCACTGTGGGGTGCATCCAAAACTCTAGTCTGGAGCGTCAGCGAGGCTTCGCTGCTCCAAGTTATCTATCTGCCTACTAGCTTGGAATATACCAACGTTTCTGGCGAGGCTCCAGGTTATCTATCTGCCTGCTAACTCCAAATATACCAATGTTTCCATACTTTCTAGCTCTTCTTCTGGTGGATTGTTTCCATAGGGTGCTTCACACTAGTTGCTGAGGTAAGGAACCACCCATAGGAAGAGCTACTTGGAGGGAACCTCCCAGAGAACTTTACCTCGTAGGATGTTCCCATGCCCGAGCGTGGAGGAATAAATGGGAGGGAGGAGGGGCTAGCGAGAGGCTTCCCTTCAAAAAGAAAAAGAAAAATGAAAAATTGATTACACCATTTCAAAAAAAGGACATGTTAAAACCTAAGAGAAACCCTAGCAGAAATGATAACATACCTGTTCCTGAGCAGAGCTAGTTGGGCATGAAGCTAAGCCTATAGGGAGTGTTGTAGTTGCAGAGCTCAACTCGAGAGAACAAGAAAATTTTGGGGGAGAAAATTACCGAACGCACATGCGAGGCTTGTGTTTCAATTGAGTGGGGTGATCCTCGTGGAGTCCATGCACGATCCACCATGCATAGCATAGGGGTAAATATACTTTAAATAAAATAAAATGAATTGCAAAGATATTAATAATATACATAAATTAGAAGGCTTAAGTTTTAATAATATAATATAATTTAGTTTAGTTTTTATTAATAAATTTTATTGATTATTTAAATTGGATAATCAAATAATAATTTGATTACATTAAGATTTAATAAAATAAAATTTATTGGGATCTAAACAAATGCGGATTTATTTAAATTAAATAATTTTATTAAATTAAGATTTAAATTTAATAAAATTATATTTAATGTTTTTTATTATTATTAAGTTAATTATGATTCTAATCTCATATCTTAGGATTAAATTAATTGAAATTAAACCAAAATATGATTAAAGTATTCAAACTTATAAGGTTAATTAATGAGAAAATTTGGATTAGGTTATGGCGTTACGAGGTTAATCAAGTTAATTCAATTGTGGGTTAACAAAGTAAATAAAAAAGGTTCAGACGAGAATCACCACGAATGTAACCCCAAGAATATATGTGGTGATACATGAATATATAAGTTGCAAGGTGGATGTGACAACCTGCATTTCGCGTGAGACAAAGTTTCTTGTTAGTGATTGACGACAAAGACGTTGACATAGGGGTGTAGCATTACCTTGTTCCAAGTCTTAATGAACTCACCTTACCTTTGTATGTATATATATGTATATCAATGATGACATTACTATTAGATGCAAAGTCACCCCACAAAATATAATTTTTTTAAAGTGTTAGCTCAGGAGAGTATCTTTTGCACCTAAGTTTCCCATATATTTAAATGTGTAAATAGGTAAGAGCGTTGACCTAGTTAGGGTATAGAATCTACCCTACCATAGATAGTGTTGTGAGCAAGTTTTGTGCAATGAGGTGTTGGGTCTTGTTTGTTCTAGGTCAACTTGATGGTGAACCAACCTCTTGAGGAATGGTAGCATACATATATCCAACTAAGGCAATAGCATAAATCCTATTATAATTGCTTATAATTTCGAAATATTTAAATGAGAGGACAATGCTTGACTTTTGATTAGATGAATGAGTTGTACTTTAAATGGGAATTATACATATATCTTAGGAAGGGTAAATCATTAAAAGGAACATAGATTTACAACGACTAAGTTAAAATAAAATGGGGACAAATAAGAGAAATGGCATGGTAAGGTGTCTGGATATTAGGGGTTATTCATGTCTAATATAGTGGTGACCACAGTAATAACACGAGAGGTGTATGCCACTTAACCAATTAAACAACTAGGCATGTTGAAATTAATTTCTAATGAGAGATGTAATTTAATACTATGTAGTTATCACCTTAAGTCATTCCGAGTTAGAATATGATTATGTTAATTGACGATGATCATATGTATCTCTTGTCTAGTCATGTGTTTCATAGTATCTATAATAAATATTATGTTATGTGCAGGTTCCCTTCACCTTTTGAAGATGCATTGAGTGATGATTGAAAATCATATGGTTTTATGAAGTAACTATGTAGAGAGATTAGGTCAGGATTATGTGACACATGAGTGATTGCGTTGTTGGAAAAAAATAGTAGTATTGTAAGTGATATATGTGAACTAATGAAAACATTAAAATTATTGAGGATACATTGTGAATAGAATTAAGCGAGTGACTCAATATAACGGTTTATCATGTAACTTAGTATGGAATAAGAGGTTCAAACTGATATTGATATCAATAGGGAAATCCATGTGACAAGTACAAACAAAATAAAGTAGAGTAGGCTGAAAAAATTATATTGAAATAACACATAATTACTGCAAGATGTTAGTGATGGAAAGGGTGTTATAAAAAGGAAGAATTTTAGGTAATTTGCACAATTAAAAATTATGTTGTGGATGTAGTAGATGCAAGTATTGACATAGTAGGTGTAGGGAACAGGTAATGGGTATGCATAGTAATATGAACACTAATATGATTGTAACCATTAAGTTAGTAAAAGAGGAATGCTATAAAACTAGAGTAAAGACAAAGGAAGGGAGTGGTCAATGTAGCATGAAGAATAGAATGAGTAGGTGCATAGGATAAAATATTCCTAATAAGGGAAAAATCCATAAATAATGTACATGTGGTCAAAGTGATAAACATGATCATTAAGTATAATACAACTAGACATGCATGAAATTTTCAACTAATACGTGAATCATTACTAGGTAAGACACCTTCATGCAATAGCTGGTAATGTGATTACGTACAAATGGTTAGATAAATAAATAAATGAACAATGCATGAGGAGCACCTATGAAGTGGACAATATTAACAAATAATATTTAATGAATGTACATGAAATAGATTACATTAATAAATGAGAGATGAGGGTCGTAATGAAAGTATAAAAAGGGAACTAGCACTACATCAATGAACATGATCATGCAAGGAAAGTAAACAAAATGATGTATGTCGGAAGATAGTAATGCTATAACAACAGGGTGCAATAACATGGATTTTTTTTCATAAAAACTTAATATTCAAACAACGAAATATAAGTGGTTTTATCATAATTTAAGTATGGAATGCACTACAAATAAGTATGAAAGGAGCAAAATATTATTGTAATATAAATGCAATTTTGGGCATTTAGCCTAGTTCCTAATTGGAAGAAGGTAACGACACCTTAGTTAATAGTGAGAGAGTGTGGAAGCTAAAGCAAGTGAAATTAATAATAAAGTATAGATCATAATAGAATGGCGATGTGCATGTTTCTTCAAGTTACAGTTGAACATAATATTAAGTTTAGTACATCAATAACATACATGTTGTTCATATTCACCATATAAGGATAGATTAACAGTTGATCAACAATACATGGGGTTGTCAACTTGTCATGGGAATTCCTTATGCATTATTCCCTACCATCTATAGCTAAGCACATTACCCACAGGAGCTCTAGGTATCATTTGAAGATCATGTCCTTCACTAAGTTATGATAGATTAGGAGTTAATCAATGATACATTGTGTTGTTGAAGTATAATGTGTTATGAGGCCATGGTAACTCGAATTTCATGGCGGGTATGAGTTGATGGTATTCTAGAAGAAAATGAACTTACACCTAGATTTAATATATAACCAAAGGGTATAATGTGAGACACATGAATTCGAGTTCTTAACAAGAATTAGGTAATGATATTTTATGCAACCCTATAGAAATGATGTGGGATGCAGTCTTTAGATTTTTTATGGAAAATGGTTGAGCTTTTTGAAATCAACTGCGAGCCAAATTTTTAAGTAATTTGTGTACATTGGGTACATTTGTTGATGAATGATGGTGGTTAGTATAATTAATCAAATAATTTCTCCAAACATCTTATGGGTTATATGAACTTGTAGTTAAAATAAAGATTAACAAGAAGAGATCTATATAACAGTTACAATGCTCACCTTAGGGACATTTCCTACATGATCAAGCCAAAGACAGGTCATGATGGCATAACATATTTTGGTTTCCAAAATATAATGGCAAGCATGGACTATGTTCACCCTAACATTGACTTCTCAGATGGATTAACGACAAGAGAAAATCTTAGGGAGCTAGAGTTATTTATAAGGGTTAGATATTTCCATAGATAGTATCATATAAGTGTAATATATAATTGTAGATATTGTAAGGTATAAATTGAGAAAGGAAGATATAAAGGAAAGTAATTATTAGAAATAAAATGAGAGCACATATAAAAATATAGATCAGAGGACAAGGTGAAACATGGATGAAAATGAAAAGAGATGTTTAAATAAGGACATAAAGTAGTAAAATAAGATCACTTTATAAGAGCAGGGTGGGTACGATTGGATGAAGGCCAACAGGGTTGATTTTCTACTCTTGGAAAGGTTCAAGGTTAATTTGGGTCAATTATCCTACGATTAGTGACTCTTGTATTCTTGTAAAAGATAAAATTAGTGACTTGCTTGTTGTTCCTATTAAATAAACCAGTCATAGTCCGAACTATATCAGAGCCCAGTAAATGCCATAATCTCAACTATCGCGGACAATAAACCTTATTCTCCAGGATCTCCCTCTATTAGCAAGGGGCCCTCTGATAGTGTAGATTTGGATGATAAACTTCAAAAGTACGTAGTAATAACTTGATATTGTATGGATAGACCCTTTTCAAGTTTTTTTTTAATTTCTGAAAACGCTTGGGGAATCTTGTATTACTCATGCTAGTGAACATGTTTAAGCAATATCTACAAGGTAAGTAATGGGAATACATCCTAGGTGCAATAACATAGTTTTTAAGTTAAATTATGAGGAAATTATTTGTGCAAAGAGTTGTTACAATGTTTCAAATTCAAATTTAAAATGTATACATAACACATTGTCTTCCTATGAATCACATTAAAGGAGATACAAATTAATTTAACAAGGATGTAATTATTCTATGGTTTAAGGTATAGTCATGAACTTTGAATAGGTAAAATCGAAAACCTACACAAACATTGATCAAATGTGTAAATGTTAGTAAACATAAATATGTGTACAATCAAGTAAAAGTCCAATGGGACAAGTAGAGCCCATGCTCTACTACCTGGGAGGAAGCAGAGACTATGTGTTGAGATTTTTTCTTCACTATTTTTACCATAACTTTGGGATGAATTTTCTCTAAGGGTGGGTGTATGTAACACCCCATATTTTGATTAGGCATGTTTATTAGTGAAACATTTTGCGTTGTATTTGTTTATTATCTGTTGGACTCAGCTAGACTGAGTAAACTATGCTTTCTCCATGTTAGAACTGATTATAGATTACTACTATGAGACTACTATGTTTATGATGTTTCTATGCTTACGATTTTAAGATTATGTGTATGTGATTATTATGTTCTAGTCATCATGATATTCCTTTCTTTTGTAACGACAATGTATGTTTAATGGTTGTCCTTTATGAAATGTGATATATATGATGGGGTACGTGGATACCAATCCATTGAATGTAAATGATTTAATGATTTTATGTCATGAAAGGAAATGATGTCAATAATATGGACCAACTCATGATTGAATGGATATATTCATGTTATGAATGTATGTTTTCAAAGTACTAATCCATAGGACACATGGGATATGTAATAATAAGATACTTGATATGAAGTGTGGTGTAGTACCTATTTTGCAAAAGACTTATTTAACGAATTGATTATACGATGACACATTCCAATAATCTCGATAGTAGTAGAGTATGGCTTTGATAGGGTATACACCCATGATGTCGAGAGGGATGGATGTATGTTCCACCCTATGTCACTGTGATACGTGGGGTCGTGGGATGGTCGTGTTGAGAAACAACCCCCAAGTTGGTGTGAAGAGGATTGTCGGATTCCTACTAGGAGAGGCTAGGTCGGTTGTTTAGCCCATGTTATCACTCTCATGTTTTTATGTGGTCATGTCGGTGAATCCAACATCCACTTCTATATTAGTAGGGGAAGGATATGGAGGATGTGGATGTAAGTTAGAAGCGAAGGATGTGTTAGTTAGTATTGTTGCCAATTTGGGTATTCCTTGATATTGAGTTAGTAATAGTAGGTACCCTTCCTTATACTTGATTGATTAAACTAAATAATAAAAATAATGATATGAAATATTATAAGGTTAACTCATAAACTAAATAATGATGTTTTACTACTTGGTTATGTTATATGTATACCTTTTTTTGTCATGAAGGACCATTAGTAGTAGTCAATAGTTATGTGTTGTAATGATGTATGTTTGTAGTACATGTCCAACCTGTGCATACACTGGTCACACATGCGTAGTTTGCACATGAATGCTAGTATCGATATACAAATATGGGACATGTTAAATAATTTATGACTTGTCATGAATTAATAAGTAATTAGGAAATGATCCAATACAGCTAATGAGTGTTTTAGTTACTAAGCATATGTGAACATTGTAATAAGTAATTGATTAAGTATCATCAATTAGAATTGTCATAAGGAAATTGTTGTGAATAAACACAAATATTGGTCCATATGTGTCAGTAAAATTGTATTATTTAATTATTTATCTTGATTGTTTAAAACCTTATATGTGCCTTGTTTATAAATACACAAATATTGTGCTGATACTAGGGTATTTTCCAGTTAAACAAATAAATATTGTTATTATATCTTATTCTTAATATTACTATTATTATGATTTAATATTAATAATGATAACATTTTTATTTACTATAAATCACAATGGAACAACCAAATTATTATATCAATTATTGAATTGATTGGTTATTAATTAGACACTGAAGAATTTCATGGAAAGTTAAAAGAGGGTATTTTATTATTGGACAAAACAAGATAAGATATGATAGCATTAAAATAGTAATATTTGTCATTAATTTACTATTGTGTAAGACATAATATTTGAATAGGATAAGACATTTAAGACACCCACCACTACCAACCCGAAAAGTCAACAATAATAATTATTTAAGTGAACAAGACAAGTCATTATTATCTTGCATTGAAATAACAATAAAAAGTCAAACTAAAATGGAAAAGTTTGAATGAGCAATTAACTATTTGACTGAGTGAAAGAGAGGGAAGTCCTAGAGCTAATATTATAATTATTTATTCCTTGGTTAGTGTAATTGTATTAATGATTTAAAATCCCAAACTATGGAAGGCTAAGGCGGTGGAGTAAGCCTGAAGGCTTCGGGAGGAAAAGTTATTTAGGAGAGTTTTATGGGACTAGGAAGGGGTTGGGTTTTCTTAGACGAATTAGGCTTAGTACGAGGGGGAAAATGAGGAATACCGATGAGTTGGGAAACTAAAAAAGATAAGGTTTTGCTGCACTATGGATCGAAAGAAGGGGAAGAAAGGAAGATTCTCTCAGGATTATCGGTTTGTGCGTTTGGGGGCCAAGAAACCCATTGGTTTCCTAGAGACAACAGGATAAGATGGTCAGCATGGTGGATGATTTGTTTGGATACTATGGTAAAAATGGAGTTGGAACATGTGGGAGAAGGAAATTGGATCTACCAACATGACCTACAACTCTACACAAACTAGATATTCCACTTGTGAAATTTCGGTTGATTATTTAATTTCAAAATAATATATTTCATGAAATATGAAAGTGAATTGTATCTGCATATGTAAAATGCTTAGTTGTTTGAAAAGTAGACTTAACAAAAATTCTATAATATTTAAATTATAGAGAAACTATGACATAAACAATATAGAGATAGTAAACATTATCAAACCATATTGTATTTTTTTTAAAAGCATACTTGTATTGAATATTTAACTTAGCTCAACTATGTTGTGGTACATAGGACTTCAATAGAACTTGGTTAGTTCCCTTACGAATTGAATAGTACCACAAATATTTTGATGATTTTTACTATTACCATAATTTAGTATAGACTAGTACCATAATATATCATAGACTAGTAGTTTTATTCATGGTATTATAGAATTATCATAGACTAATAGTTTTGTTCATGGTATTCTATAAATTCTATACAATGTATACTATTGCAATGTATATGATATTTCTATTTGTTTTATATTATCTTTTTGTCAACAAATAGATGTGAAATTGTAATATTATATGATTTCCTTTAATACCTTATAAATTATTTCAAAATATTACGAAAATTGTATATATATTTTATTTATTGAATTAATTTATGTTTTTATAGTTTATCTCTATCTATGCTTACTTTACATATGCTTGTAATCAACATTTTATTGTGTTGTGTTTAAAATTAATTACATAAAACATAAGTAATGGTATGCATGCTATAAGTCATAGGGTTTTCTCATTGTCAATGATAAAAGGTCTACTTGGGATCTCTCCTAAGTAAAAGTTCATGGTTGATGAGGGTATTCAGCTGTGTCAACAATATATAAAGCTCCTAGTCATTGTTGTAATTATGAATGATATGTTCAAAATTTCAAGTGTTTCTTTTGTAATTTCAATTTATTTATTGTATTTGTGAAATACATAACTCATTAAGAGCTCAACATGTCAACTTTCCAAAATTGATCCTAGGTGGAGAGAATAGAATTTCTCCTCCCAGTCAACCCAAATAGACCCAATTGAGATTTCTTGTATTATTTAATTTAGCATGGTTTTCCTTATGTGTTTTGCATTCATTTCACTATGCCCTCTTAATATTGCATCTAACTTTTAGCATGCGAATTTGTACAATACCTTCTTCAACTAGTGGTTATATTTGGTGATGCTTTCCATTCTTATTCCTATTATCATCCAAGGGGGACATATACATGGTTAAATATTTATGATATGCCCCCAAGGGGAGCATATCTGGCATTAAAAGTACATGTAATGAAGTAATATTATATGTAATAGGGTGGGCCTAATGAAGGGCCCACATATTTAAAGTAACATCTAGCGATGGTGGCCATCCTTCACCCAATTGGAGGTCCCAACAAAAAGTAAACACCATATCTAATATCAAGAGTAGTCTATTCTTATAAAGTAGTCAATCTAGTATCTATACTAGATAAAAAAGTCATATATATATATATATATATATATATATATATATATATATNTCTACTCCAATGACATATTTTTCCATTAAAATAAGAGATGGAACAATTTTGGATCACTCATGTTTACTAAAAGAATTCAATAAATATATATTTCAATAATATTGTTGAAATATTTGTCTTTCCATGTTAATGGTGCTTAGACATTTCCATGCAACTTATATTGTGGTTATTATTGTGGTTTTCATCTTCTTTATGATGGAAGAATCAACTTCATCTCTATCAGCCATTTTTAGCCAATAATATAATAACCCCCATACTTTAAAATAAACTCTTTAGTCATCAAATTTGATAGATTTTATGAATCAAATCTAATGAGAAATCCTAGTTATAACATAAAAAATAATACAATCTTATCATAATCAATACAATAATAAACTCATTTTCCTCACTTGCTTTATACATTTATAATACCTAAAAAATTTCATTTCAAATAAAGAATCCCATTTCAAGTAAAAGAACTTACACACAACATAATATACTTTCTACTTAACATTACAAAACCCTATGCCATATATATATATATATAAACACCTTATCATCGTAAAATACAATTCTGTTACTTCAACATTTTACTTTCTCTATTTGTCTTTAGAATGCGCAGACCCCTTTCTATATACCCATTACCCATGTGCTTTGTTGCAACATTATAAATTATTCATATAATATCACCCTTGCAATGATGCATACAAAGATTTATTACATATATATAATTCATTATATAAAGGATATATTGTAATAAAGATAAAACCCTTGCAATTATGTATACAAAGATTTCTTATATATATAATTTATTATATACACGATGTTGTTTGCTTACATATATAATTTATTATAACTATGTTGTAATAAAGATAAAGTTAAGTTTTTTTTAAAACAATAAAGGAATAATTCATTGATTATATGTATGTATACATATACATATATATATACCCTGGATGTGGGTGACTGGACATATGCCATGGAGGACAGAAGGGTTAGGGACGATGAGTCCATGGATGGCATGGACAGGGATGAAGCATGGGATGGATCGGATATGGATGCGATGCAAGATGATGTGGATGTGGCCACAGTAGAGGATAGGGTTGCGAATGTGGATACAGACGTGGACATAGTTGGGCTCTGGATGGCGTGAATGGCCAAGCAGACGATGACTAGCAGCATGCAAACCGGCACCCTCATGGGTCCGACAATTCTTCGGTCCTCGACGAGAATGGAGATCTCTCCACTAGAAATCAAAATCCGACCACCTCCATCGATGACGCTAGCACCAATAGAAATGCCGGTAGTACTAGTCCCATCGAAAATTAAGGCCGAGCAGGCAGGGTACAGAGCCATTAAGGCTCACATGGATGATCATCGAGCTGGATGCATTATGGCTCCTCCCTTGTCTCTCCCTCACCATTCCAATTTCTCCACCAACCGCACTCAGTACATTCCCCAACTGTTCAAGCCTGCTTCACCAAAACGCATCCCTATCTGCCCTTCGTCACGTGCTCTCTAGAAACCCCATGCCGTCAAGACATAAAGAACCTCCCAGAGGCAGGAGAAGACCCCCCATAGGAGGAAGAGGCCGCAGAAGGGCTGGTAACCCTGCAGAACCATCTTTCCACCCGAATGCCAATAACAGGGAATTTGAAGCCGATATTTCAGCCGCTCTAAGATCCCTAGTTGATGACTAGGAAGACAAAATTCCAGGCTCCACTACTACCACCAATCGCACCATCTCCTGCAGGAAAAATTACGAGGTATTTAAAAATTTGCTCACTAGACTCATTCTCCGAGCCGTCAATGACATCCCAGACCCTGCTCAGCCACCCCCACCCCCTCCGCCTCTGCCCACACCTCCTGCTCCTCCTCTTCTCCCCACTCATCCCCCTCCTCCACCCATAGGTCAGAGCACCCACACCACTCCATAGCTGCAGTTTGTGAGGAATAAAGGGAAAGCCACCAGGAATATGACACCTCAGCATGTTAAGAAACCAGCACCGGACTTAGGAAACTCTACGAACAATGACTCTAGAGGCTCTGCAAGAAACCAAAATAGGAACGGGATAATGGAAAAAAGTAGGAACTCCAATGGGGCACTGAATCACCGAGGTTCTGTATGAGCCACTCTGAAGCCAGGTGTTATGTTCTTCGAGATGTCTAGAATCCATGGTTTTCATGTTTTTTTTCTTTCGAGTACTTGACACCTTTCTAGTCTCTGTTTGTCTGACTTTCAACTACTCTGTTCAGTATTTTTTTATTGTTTAAGATCTATTTTCCCCTCTCTAGGGAGGATCATTTTTTGATACTCTTACATCGCCTATTTTGGCTCGGTTTTGTGTTCTCATAACACATAGACTTGTACCATTACCTATTTTTTTATTTTCACTTAATAGATTAGACCTGAACTTATATA
>LPNX011057162.1:180348-197848 GCA_001517045.1 Pseudotsuga menziesii
TTCATAATAATAAACTTAATAGTTACTCATCATAAGTTTATGTTTGTTGCTTCTTTGATCTATTTATTTCATTTTCATTGTATTATTATTTATATATTTAGAGTTGATTTAAGTGTACAAATATTTAAACATAATTATATATTTCAATTGTGATTTAAAGTGTAACCATATTGTTGGGAAGAAAATAATTGGTGATGAAAAAACTTATTATAATTTTAAAGATAAATGTGAAAACACTGAACCCTAAAATTAATGTAAGAAAAACTCTTCATAACTTATAATGAAATACTTAGTTTCTTGATTTTATTTCACGGAACCTAGTTGTATTAAAACCATATATATATATCTAGATTATAAATAAGATTTCTCCAATTGGGTAAGAGATACTTTATAGTTTTTCAAGAATGACTAATAATCATTATAAATGTAGGAAAATACTCCAATATTTAGCCTAATTATTAAAACATAAATAAATATAATCAAATTAATATTATTCAAAATATTAAATATTGTATATATAATGTTTAAAAGTAAGATATCAAATAAAATGTGTTAATTAGATGTAATTCAAGTAGTTGAGGAAAAAATATTATCCTCCTCACTCACAATTTTAACTTTGTAATACTTTTTTTAATGAACTAATTGTCAATAAGAAATAAAAAATTTAAAATCCATAAAAATAAAGTTGAAATGTTTATTAATGACAAGTTCCTATATAATCTTACCCTCCCTTCTTATAGATTCCATATATCACCAAATTTGTTATATATATAATTAAAACTATCAACATATTTTTACATTTCGTTTAACTTTATTGAAAACAAACAAAAAGAGACAATGGATACAAACAAATAATCTAAAATCCATAGAAACTAAATTAAATGTGAATTCTAAGATTATAACTATTTTGATTATGATTATAGCAATCAAGATATTGAAAAAAAACAATGAGAATACTAAAATTAAAAAAAACTATACTCTTAATTTAAAGATATTAGGTTTATTTAACCCATCTTAGTTTTATTACTTTCCTATTGCATACGATTATGACCAAGTAGGTTCATGCTTTACGAAGACCAGCAATATGGTCATGCCACCACACTATTTCTATTGTGGCATGCATGTATTAAACATATTATATGAAATCTATGATATTGGTTTCCATTTTCCAAATTATATTTACATTTTTTGTAAAGGGATCCCTCTATTTATCACAAAATGCTTGTTATTATTTTTTGGGAAGACAATCATTATTTTTGTTTCAAAATTTATAGATTTTTCTTCTCCTTGCTTTCAACATTGTATGCTAAATTCTATACTAAAATAAACATGAAGATAAATACTAATATAGAAACAATGTTTTAAACTAAGATTTTAACATCATTTATTAAAGAAGTGGAGAGAGGTGAGTCTAATAGTATAAAAAGGGCGTCTTGTTGCAAAAAGTTCAAGGAAATTCTTTTTAAGTAATCTTTATTTGCAATATGATGTGTGGTGTTGTAAATTTTATGGGCATTGTATGAATTCAAAATATGAAATGTTATTCCAATGCTATATATGATTTCTTAAGCCTAGAGGCGCTTTCTACAACCCAAAGTGGATGAGATGTGTCACATCTATCACATTGAGGTGACATGTCTGTAATGTCCCTAAAAATTAAAAATAATTTTTTTATTAGGCTAGTTAAACACAACCTATTCCAGACATTATTGAATCTTACGGAATGTGTCATACTCTATTGTACTATTGAGTTGTCATAATCAGTTCTTATGTCCTACTTCTTTTCTTTAGTTATGATTACTACTTTGTTTACTGTTTTTACTTAAGACTTCATAATGCTTTTTCCTAAGATATTTTTATATTTATCCATTGATGTGTATGCGTAGTTTACTTGATTATGTACTTCATTAATTTCATCCTGTGTTTACTTGTTATTTACGTGGTTCTAACTTAACTTTGTTCTTGGAATCAAAGTGGGTGGAATGGTGGGACTAGTTCTCCCATGTAACTTCATGAGAGGTAAATTTTCTACTTGTCTAGTGGGCTTACTTAGTTCCGTTGAAGTAAATCACAACTCCCATTTTATGTACAGATTATACTTAGCGATAGAAAACTTGTTACGGGAAAACTAAATGCTTGATCACTCATACTTATGCTCAAAACTAGTGACACCTACTAAGTGTTTATTATTGTTATTTAAAGACTTATAGTATTGACAAGGTCAATACCACCCTATCAGTACATGATTCGAAATCGCTAATTTAATGGCACTCAATATTCTTCGTGTAATTGCTATTAATTGTTAATACCCTAGCATATTTTTTTACATGTTTATTTTATGATAAGTAATTAAATTATACTTTTTTTGTGTTTTTACAGGTTCCAGTATTCCTATTTTAAATTCCAGGCTTGGATTCATACTTAAACATGTACCATGGCATATTGCATATACCATGGTCTGAGGCTTAGAGCCCAAAGAGTTTGATGAATCTAGCTTATAGTATAAAGCCTGTTGTAAGGGATATATATAAATCTTGTGATTTGCATTGAATTTAGGGGTGGCGAATATATGACAAAGTTTATATCATCATAAACTATCCTAGACCTAGTATAAATCTTGGGTGGCGAATATATGTATAACATAGTTTTAAAATTATGCGCAAGGGGTTTAATACTTGCAAAGAAAACATGGAGGCATTTGAAATTGATAATGCATAAATCTATAGAGATGTGTGTTTTTGAGTTTGATAGTGGCCAACACGATAGCGCCATTAATGAGCATTGGGGTTTGTGGCAACCCAATCTTAGGGCTTGGATTACGATGGTTTTTGTCATTTTCCTGGTTATATGTTTGCTCTCGGCTCTGGTGTGGATGGAGGAGGATGACCTCACTAGTCTCGATAGGCAGGTAAGATGTGGGTTTGTTTTTCTTAGTTCATATTTGTTGTATCTTGTAACACCATAGCTTTCTCCCCATCATGCTCTTGTCCTATTGTAGGGTTACAGGGATGGGGCGGAAGATGTTTGGTTCGCAGATTGCAAACAAGACGTGGGAAAGTGTTACTTTTACGGTAAGCCTGCTATAAATGTCATTGCTTGCCCCTCTTAGCTTTAGAACTGGGTTTTGAAATTTCTCGTGGTTGGGGTTTAATGGAGTCTGGCTCCATGAGCACTCTGCATTATATGCAATGATAGGCTTGGTATTTAAGTTGTGGGGTTTTGTTGGATTTCAGGTCTGAGTTTGTAAATACTTGGGTTTGTAAATAATATGGTTTCAGCCATGAAGTGAAACTTGGTTCCTTGGTAGGATATGTGTATAATTTTATCAATTGTATTTTGGTTTCTGTTATGAACCATGGCAGCACCATTGCTTGCAATGGTGCAATGGCCATAGTTGATGACTGTGTAAATTTGTTACGTCTTTATGAATACTGCGTGTGTAAAATAGTTTTGTGTTGATGTTTATTATGATGCTGGACTTCAATATTTGATTCTTATTTATATGGAAAATGACTTTGTCGATTGTAATGGTTATTAAAAACTGGATTGTTTGTATTTTTCATTTGTTATGAGCATTGGGTTTATTCTAATGTTGTGTTTCAATCCTACCGTTATTATTAATGTGGAATTTTCCTTCGTTGACTATAATGGTTACAATGATTACCGCCCTGTCAGTGAGATGGATTTGGGTCCATGCTTTACATGGCGTCGGTACTCTCCATTGTGGCTGCGATAGAAAAAAAGGATTTAGATATATAGTTAGTGTTTATAATGTATAAATGGAAAAGTATTTACGTTTTATGGATGTAAACCCTGTGTTGATAGAGTTGCTATATATTTCATTATGGACAGGGTTTAAACATTTAAGGGTTTATTTTAGTTGACTGTGTGTTTACTTACAGTGGTCGTGGCCATGGAATACAACGTATTTGATATTAAGGGTCCTATGACCTCTGTGTAATTAATTGGTTATTAAATACTATGTACATGTGAACATAACACAACGTCGTCTTGCAAATAAATCTACAGGATTTGATCTTGGTCATTGGGTTGAGATGGGGTTTATACATTGTTTTTTGTGTATTAATGTTTATTGTGGGTTTTAATATGAATAGAATTCTGAATGTCCACAGGAATCGATCCTGTGACCTCATTGTGCTTACAGGGTTCTTAATTTAATTATTATAATGCTACTTTGGTTAATTGTTATATGATGGCTGTGATTAATATTAGATCTAGGACTATTTTGATTTATGGCAAACGATTCTAATTATGTAAATTTGTAATATTATAGGGATGTGAAATTTGATATGGAAAAGGGACTAGATCATAGACCAATGAATGGTCTCAATACTTGCTATATTTATTTGGTTATGATAATGTTTATTTTAATGGAAATGAATTGGTATTTCTCGTAAATTGAATTATGAAAGGTTTTCGTTGGTCTTTATCTTATATTCAGTATGGGATGTTCATAATTTGTGCTAAGATGTAATTATTACATTGTATATTAGATTTATAATTCTATTTCATAACTGTTAGTATATATATATGTGTGTGTGTGTGTGTGTGTGTGTGTGTGTGTGCACCAATAGTATAAGGTTTATATACTGATAGTATACTCATTAGTTTCTTATTATTATAATTAGATGATGCTAAATTAAATCTAGGTCTTAAATGAAGCATAGATCTGGACTAGTATTTAATTAAGCATGGCTTTGCTAACAAATGAAATCTTTTAGTGGAGTATATAGGTCAAAGAATAGCTAGGTAATAGATCTAAAATAAAACCTAGTTTGTAGGAAACACGCTGTAAATAGTAAAAATGGTACAGAACTAAAACTAAGGTGCAAAACCCTTGATAAACATTTATACATGAATTAAAATTGCAAAAGTAAACTAAATGAATAAACCTTAGATAAATATAGCATAGTAAATAAATTACATCCTAGGGTTATTATCTAAAATGTAAACCCTAGAAGATTTAAACAGAAAACAAGCACATAGGGTTAGAAAATGTAATGTAATCATTTTTCTAACATAGCGAGCATTTATTTAAAAAAAAATTGAATAGGAAGTCTAGGGCTTCATACCTATAAATTGAAGCTCCTTTAATGGCTAAAATATCCACACTCAAATAACCAGCATTAACAATGCATAGGCAGATCTGACATCCGTATTAGATGCCCGAATCACTTGGGAACTACCACGTTCCACCCAACCATGACTCGAAACCGTTCCCGGTTTCAATCCGGATCCCCCCAAGATGGATCCAACATGCAAGTAGCTCAGAGCTCCTAAGGTAAGGTTTCTCTAACTAGTATATCATGTCTGGGTCAATTCTCCTTTTTCCTTCCAGGAAAATGTTCTCCAAGAATTTACTTGAGAATAAAACAAGAAGAATAATAACTCTCCGAAAAGATGGATCAGAGCCCCAAGACTTTCCTTTGATTGAGACTTTATAGACGTAAATGGGTAGTTAAATCAAGAAATTCTTCATTTCTTGATTTAACCCTTTTTATTTAATTGAGTACTTTTAATATTTTAACTTAAGAAATTTTAGCTAGTTCCTAATTTGACTTTTATAGGTATTATAGTATTTAATTTTTATCTTAGTAATAATAGTAATAGATAGAACTTTTCCTTCTTTCTCATATTATTAATATTATTACTATATTTAATCTTTATACATACCATGTATAAAAGACATAATAATAAAACATTTGTTAACATTTGTCTTGGGGCATCACATATTGTGATCCTTAGACTTACGACACTTTCTTCATTAAGTTCATCAAATAGATGGTTAGGTCTACTAGGCTAGGCAACACTAAACATCCTTGCATGTTGGATTCCCTTGTATAACATGGTAGTTCTTTAGTAATTGATGAGAATACATAAATTTGAGATTTCATTTAATCATTTATAAATAAGTCATATGAGATCAATATTTTTCCTCGAGTTGTTTTCACTTAGAAATCATTAGTTCTTTTCAATAACTCCTAGCGCTTACCAGAGCCCGTACTCAATGCTAAAAATGGGGATTTACAAACTTAGTGCAATTCTAGAGCTCTTCACTCAACACTAATGCTAGGATGTACTTGTATGATACACCTAGGGATACAATGGCCAAGGATCCGATGTTCCAGAGCTTATGCTCAACATCAACATGGAAGGCTCCAGGGCTTATGCCCAACACTTCCAATTTGTCTTTTCAGGTGTTCCAAAGCTTCATGCTCAACACAATATATAATACCCATGTTCTTCAGAGCTTCTTGCTCAACACAACATCAATAACCCATGTGCTCTAGAGCTTCTTGCTCAACACAAACATCAATTACTCATGTGCTCCAGAGCTCCTTGCTCCACACAAAACATCTCATCAATCATGTGCTTTAGGGTCCCCTCCCAACACAAACAAGCATATATATATATATATATCATCAACAATTGGCTTACGCCCAATATATAAAACAAGTCATCATGTTCATATGCAGTGGGGTCTTTGACCCAATATATCAAAATAAACATCAAGATAACATCATAATCAATACGCTCATGCCTATAAGTGTTAGGTCCAAAATTTGGGATATTACAATGTCAACTCCAAAAACTAATATATAAAAAAAAGTATAAAACCAACTCCAAAAGATAATATATAAAAAAATATAAAACCAAGAACATGTGGACTCAAATTTAAATTGGCTAAATTGTAAAATACATTTATATAAATATACATCAAATTGTGGAATATCAAGATACATGTTTTTTTAAGGTGAAAAATATACATCGGATTTCAATTTCAATTTGTTCACACATCCTCACATTTTAAATAAATTTTATTCATAAATAGTTACAAGACAACTAATTCTTTGTGTATTAATTAGTCTTTCCTTGATTTGGTATACAATAGAGACATATACACGGTGTCTTCACTCAGTGAAACTATTTCATAGCGCATTCATTCATGGGATATTAAACAATACCCTTAATTTCACTAGATAATGATAATTACCTACAAAAAATATTTTGTTGAACCCAACTCCCAATGCATATTCCCAATTTAAAAAACCCTATTTTTAAGATATATATTCCTTATTTTTACTAGAAACTCCTTTTTATACAACCCAAATACCTATAAACACCCCATATCCTACTCCATGCCTCCCAATAACTACAGTATATTGACCTTATTTTTCATAATTAAGAAAACCCCCTTTATGAATGAACGTGATAAAATATTGCTCAAAAAGGTGAATCCACGGTAGACATGTATTAACAACATAATCATTGGATATGGATTAAGAATAATTGTTTTACTTCATAAACAATGAATGAATGCAATTTTTGTATATTTGAAGAATTTATAATTGGTACATAAATGATTTTGATGGAGAATATATTGATTATGTATTATTAAGTTAATAGTAAATTTAATCAATATATTGATTATATATTAATTATTATGAGGGTGAAAGTATTGTGAGGAAACTATAATATTCAAAATTAGGATTTTTCCACAAATATAATTTCCTAACCTTCATAGTTATATTGATTTTGATAAAGATTATATTGATTATGTATTATTAACATTATACATTATTGTTATATTACCTTTTTAATTAAAATATGATTATATTTTTCTCAAAATACTTTAATAAATATTTTAATATTACTTGTTTTTATAAATGTAAGTTGCTTAATTAACATGTTACATTATTATTATATTATCTTTATATTTAAAAAACCATTAATAATTTTAAATATATATTTTATTTTCTCTTTACATATAAAGGATGATAATTTATAATTTTAATTATTTAAAATATACTAAATAATTAATAATATGTTTTTAAATGATGTATAAAAAAAAAGAGTTTAAATATTTTTAGATTTATTTTCAAGTTATTTGACTTATTGTAATATTATTCATTTTATCAATAACCAAATTTATTTCCCAAATTGGTTTTATCAATAACCAAATTCATTTACCATTACAAATAACAAAGAATTATAATTCATTTACCATTTCAAAGAACAAATAATTATAATGTAAATAAGTATATAAAAATAATTACAAACATTTTTTAAAATTTATTTTCAAATTCTATGATAGGTCAATTAAATTAATTAATAACCAAATCCAAACTATCCTTTCAAAAAAACATGACGGTGCCTTAAGATCATTGGTATAAAAGAAAAAAATCGATATTATTATAGATTTTTGTGAGAATGATTTTTTTATTAGTTGTACTAAAAAATACCTGGGTTAATGGGCTGGTGCAAGCTAATGATGGTCACTTATGATGGGTTCGTTGCAATGGACTTCTAGAAAAACAAAAATCTAAACGTCAAAAAGAAATATTAGAGGTACCTACACAAATTTTTGGAATATGGCGTAAGAATATGAAATGTGGACAATCGGATTACCTTCCGGAATATACAACTTTTATTTATGGAAACTAAGTATAAATCCAAAAAAACAAGGTTCTTCTAAGGTTGGTATGTTATTTTTTCCCAAAAAATAATGAATATGTTTGCGTTGGTCCACTCCTTTGGTATGCAAATGGTGGAATTTTGTGAAAAAAATTATATAGAGTTGTAGATAACAAGTGTGTTCCATATTTAAAAATGTTATAATTTTTTTTTCAAACTAAGGAACTCAGTGATGTGCTAAAATGACAAGGTCGAGCGTTGGTCCACCACATATTGGTCTTAACATAGTCAGTGAACGATATTTTTTTTAAGGATGTAGGTCTTTTTGTCTTTTTGTGCGGGTTCTTTTCCGTTTTCTAGATAGGTCAGCCAATCAAAATTTATAGACGAAGCAAATAGCCTACCTTTTGTGTTAGATTGACATTAGTCCATTTAAAATTAAATAACAAATATAAAAAGATAATAGATTTAAATAAAAATCACATATTCAGAATCTACAAACAAAGTTACACAAGTGTGTGAATTTTCATTAGCAGTGGGCAAGTGTGGCATATGGAAAATCATGCACGAAATAGGATAAGTGGTACAAAACAAGTTTTATGTCATAAGACAGTCCAAACCACTTGGTTTGGCAACCCGAACCTAAAACCAAAGTAGCCAAGTCATCCACCACATAGTTTGGAAAAAAGATACCCATAAAAATTTTAAATTTAAATCACGCATGCGTGTAGTTTAAAACACAATGCACACACACTAGAAGTGCGATTGCGCTACTTTGTGCACACGTATGAATAGAAGCATGATCACGCTACTTTGTGTGCACACGTTAAGGACACGTGCGTGCATTCATTAAGGAAATACTTTGTTTTGATTTTATTTTCAAGCATTTCCAATGGAATGATGATGATGAACAATGATGATGAGGAGGAGAAGGATGATGACAATGATGATGACTATGATGATGACGAGGAGGATGATGACAATGATGATGATGACTATGATGATGATGATGATGATCAGGATGGTGATGATGATAGTGATGATGATGAACAATGATGGTGATGATGATGATGATGAGGTTGAGGATCACGATGACTATGACTATGATGATGATGATTATGATGATGATGATGATGATTACGATGATGAGGATGATGATGTTGATGATGACGATGATGATGAGGATGAGGATGATAATGACTATGATGGTGAACAATGATGGTGGTGGTGATGATCATGATGATGATGATGAGAATGATGATGAGGATGATGATCACGATGACTATTACTATGATGACGATGATTATGATGATGATGATGATGATTGTGATGATGAGGATGAGGACGATGATGTTGATGACGACGATGATGATGAGGATGAGGATGATGATGACTATGATGATGACTATGATGATGAACAATGGTGGTGATGATGATGATGAGGAGGAGGAGGAGGAGGATGACGATCTTGACGATCATGAGGAACAATGATGATGATGATGATGATAAGGATGATTTCAATGACGATGATGAGGATGGTGACTATGATGATAATGATGAGCATGAGGATGATGATGATGATGAACAATGATGGTGGTTGTGATGATGAGGAGGAGTAGGAGGACGAGGATGAGGATGATGATGATGATGATGATGATGATGAACAATGATGATGATGATGATAGGTTTAGTTGAAACTTTGCTTTGATTTTATTTTCAAGCATTTGCAATGTACAGATGATGATGAACAATGATGATGAGGAGGAGGAGGATGATGACAATGATGATCATGAGGATGATGACTATGATTATGATGATGATGCTGATAATGATGACGATGATGAACAATGATGGTGATGATGATGATGATGATGATGATGATGATGAGGATGAGGATGATTTTATCAACCCAAATGATACTTCTCCATCCGAGTGCCGACACTTCATATGTTGGTACACAAAAGGACACTTATGGATTGAAGGTTGCCTAAACACAATAGATGGGCATGACATGAAATGCATTCACTATCTAACCAGCTTGCCATTTTACCTTTCTATATGTTGATTTTTGTACGCGACTATCTCCACAGCATCCAGCGTATTATACGGGAGTATCTTTATTGCAACTTGTGTACAGATTTGTACGTGGGATTCCCTTATAGCAACTTGCATGTCATACGCGGGTTGCCAGTATCAATAGTCATGTACACATCCATTTGACATTAAAAATAATAAAACATGATTAATGGAGATTTGTTGAGCCCTAATAATTAACTATCTCAATTGTCTCAACCTCCTCAACCTTCGAAACTTCTCTATTTCCTAAAGTATAAATAGAGGCCTTGGGGAGGGCATTAATCAATCATACTTGGAGAGAAAAGCTATGCTGGTGGTATATCTTCATAAGTCTTTGGAGCAGCAGAACTCAGAATTCTTTGGTTGTAGAGGAGTCCTTGTCTCAGGTGTTGGGTTGTACACTTATCTCATTCACTATCGTTAATAAAGAGAGTCCTTCTTCCAACATTGTGTTGAGTCTTTTTCATGTATCATGGTTTGATGAATATTTTTGATTAAGCACTATATATATTGTTCATCTAACTTGTCATATCTACATTTATAAGATTGTACATGGAGAATTTTCTCTTTGTAGGTGAAGGAGGTGCATCCCTGAAAGATTTGGAGAGAAGTAGAGCAAGAGAAGAGAAACCTTGGATCAACTATCATTAATCGAGTGAGTTCAACATTTCTTTCTATTCCTTTTCTGTACTTTAAAGCTTATTGTCTGCAAGTTTTAGAAGTACATTAGTAACCCCAGACCCTAGGTTATAAGGGTGTTTATTCCTGAACAACAGAACTGGCGACTCCACTAGGGAGCCCAAACTGCTATGGGTTATTTCTGTTGACCATTGCTCAGTATTTTCCTTGATTGTGTGTGTGGTGTCCTGTCTTGGTTCATGCTTAGAGTGGTGTTTGATGACTTTGAAATTTTTTCTTTTTATTAGAAAATTTTACACCTGTACGTGGGTTTCTCTTGCATACACTCGCGTATAGAGGCCTACGTATGTGGGTTTCTCTCTAGGAGAGTCACATACAGTACGTCAGTTGACCTTGTACACAGTCGCGTACAAGCCTGAGCATTGAAATTTTTGGGCTAGGGTTTGCTTGTCCCTGTCCCTCTTTAAAATTTGTTTGCTAGTTGGTCTTCTTTATAAGCATTGCACTGTGAGTTTGATGACTTTGTTGGCCACACCTTGTGCTTTCTTGTAAAGCCCTTGAGTTCTTATTGTTTGGATTGTTTTCTGTTAGCAACTTGAAGTGGATTTGCCTATTTGGGTTATAGGTTCAAGTGTTGTCTGAATCAGTGATCAGGGTTCTAGACACTATATATCCCATTCTATTTTCAGATAGTGATTGGTTGGCCACTTTCCTTTGTTTGATCTCAGTGATTTTCTTTCATTGTGTCCTCCAAATCTAGGTTTCCAAGTCTTCCTTAGGTTGTTGATCTTTGGTATTATTAATCTATTTACTTCACTTTGCTTACTCTATACAGTTATTTTAATTCAAGCATACTTAAGAATTGTGCATTTAGGTGCATAGTAGTTGTCCATTTGCTTTGCTTACATTACTTGCTTGCATTACTTGATAGGTTGTTTTTCTTTTGCATTTATAAAAGAAAAATTAAAAAAAACACATGTTTGCTTTATATGCATTTAGATTAGGTTTTAAGTCTAGATTGCATGGCATATCATTGTTTTTGAAAAAAATAAAAAGAATTTGTTCTTTTGTGGCTTTCAAGTTTCTTTTTGAAAAGAAAGAGAATAGTTTTTTCTTTTTGCATTTCATTTCTCTTTGCTTAGTCAATTTGTTTCAACTTTGATTGAAAACACCACATAAGTTTAATGCCATTTACCCTCTGACTAAAATAGCCCTTAAAATAAACGATATAATTTAAAAATTATTAGTAAGTTTTATTTTATAGGGTCGCAAACCAACTAGCTTAGGCTAGACTTGTTGGATAGGGATTTTAAACTCCCCACAAGTGTTAAAATTTAGACGTAGTTAGCCAATCACTAGGTAAACAATTTTCTATGTTGATTGTATCTGGGAAGCTCCTCTCAAACGAGAGTTAGGCACGAGGCCGCGTGGAGGCTTAGACTGAGGAGATAACCCTTTGATTCCTTGTCGAAACATAAACCAAGTTTTTTGCGCATCTGGGGATTCTATCTTAGATAGGGTTTTGGGATTTTATACCCCGGCCATGCGTACGAATCAGGATTGCAACTATCCCCCCAAACTGTTAATATAGTTAAGGTATCCTTTAGTCTCTTTGACATCTAGGGTTCATACACAGGTACATCGAAAGGCTATTTCTGGTTGACCTTGGACGGGCTTGGAAGGTAACCTCGGTAGAAGGTGTGCGAGGGTGGTGGGTGATTCCTCCACTTGTGCCTAAGAACATCTATAGGGACACCAAGTAACAGTCTATCAAATTTCTTCTGGAAAGCATATCTTATACCTGTTTATCTGTTTGGCTTTAGGAATTTCAGTGAGTGTTGTGTGGTTTGTCTGTACTTAGTGTGCCTTTAAGTCTGTGCTTTGTAATTTTGGTTTCCTTTATACCTCAGAATTTGTCTCCTAGTTTGAAAATATGGCTAACACGCCTTTGAACACCAACCAAGATATCCCCATTCTGGGAACTCCTTGTACTATTCCTCTCACATGGAATGTTGGTGTTCCCTTGATGGCCACCCTAAATCTGCCTGGATTCACCCTAGGGCTACCGATGTGGTTGTTTTCCGCTCCAATTGCCTTGAATGCTCCTGATGCTTCTCAAGTAAGCTCCTTATATCAAGGGCATCAAAACACTACTTCCCCTTCACTTGTAGTTTTTTATCCTACTCCTTCTACCTCATGCGGTGAAAGTACTAATACTAGTAATTGAGAGTCTAAAAGGAGTAAAAGAAGGAGGAATAGGAAGAAGGCACATAAGCAAGGGGGCACCCATTCAACCTCTGCAAGTCAAGTTGAACCTCACCACCCAGCCTCTGAAGTTCATGCTGGGGGCACCTATCCAACCTCTGCAGTTCATGTTGGATCTTAGCACTCAACCTCTGCAAGTTAGGTTGATCTTCACCATCCAGCCTCTGTTGATCATGCTGGTGGGATCCTTCCAACCTTTCTAGGTCACATTGGATCCAGTCACTCAGCCTCTATAGTTCATGCTGAGGGAACCCGTTCAACCTTTGATGTTCAAGTTGAACCTCCCCATCCAACCTCTGCAATTCATGTTGGATCCATCCACCCATCCTCTGTGGTTCATGCTGGGGGCACACACTCAACTGCTGCAAAGCATGTTGATCCTAACCATTCAGCCTCTGTTGTTCATGCTGATGGTGCTCGTCCAACCTATGCATTTCATATTGGACCCAGTCTATCAGACTCTGCAAGTCATGCTGGGGGCAGTCTCTTAGCATCTATGGTTCATGCTGAAGACAATCCGTTAGCCACTGCGAGTCATGTTAACATTGTTGAAAAGAATAACCGCTCAAAACAAAAGCCCAAGTTTCCTTGTAAGCTTTGTGAGGGAGACCACCTTACTTATAAATGCCCTTCTATCGCAGAGGTGAGATGAGTTTGGTTTCATGGTCATCACATTTTTTAACATTCTGAAGTTTTTCAAAAACCAACCTCTCTTAGTCAGGTTGGACCCAGTCACCCAGCCTTTGGTGGTCATGCTGTGGGAAAACTCTTATCCTCTACAGGTCACGCTGAGAGAAAATAGTCAGCCACTACTAATCATGTTGAAACCGTTGAGAAAACTGGTCGCTCTAAGTGCAAATTTAAGTTCCCTTGTAAGCTATGTGAGGGAGATCATCTTACTCATCGGTGCCCTGCTATCGCAGAGGTGCAAAGAGTGTGGTCCGAGACTAAAGAATTTCCTTCTCCTGAATAACCTATAGTTTCTCAACAACATACTCAACCTTTCATTGATCAAGTGGTCAAACCAATCATAGCTTTGGTCGATCCCAATCTTCTTTCAGAGAGTGATCCTGATGTGATTGAACCAATGTCATCTTTGGTCAATCCCACTCTCCCTTCACAGAGTGACTTTCACAAAGCGGTTGAATTGACTCCATTGTTGATCAATCACACTCTTCCTTTGGTGAGTGAAGTGTCTACTAGTCACATTTTCTTCACTGCCAATTCCGAACTTACTAAAAAAGGGGGCACTGAACTCGCTTCGAATCAACCCCCAACAAGCTCTCGGATTGCTTCCTTTGATTGAGATAGCCTAGTTTAGCCGTGCCTTCCTTCTAATTCACTTTTCTAGATAAAGGTCAAAGTTGAACAATACACGATTGCTCGTTGCATTGTTGAAGAAGGAGCCTCAGTTAGTATCTTGTTTGTTCATGCTTGGTGAGGCATGGGATCTCCCAGCCTTGTGTCGACTGCTAGTTAGTTACTAGAATTTGATAGAAGAACTTTTATAGCCTTTGGATTTCTTGCTCAAACACCTGTTACTTTGGGTGGGAAGACTGTCTTAGTTGACTTCATGGTGATAGAAGACCCCTTGGACTTCAATATGCTCCTTGGACGTGATTATGTCTATGCCATGCAAGCTATAGTGTCAACATTATTTTGTGTGATGTACTTTAATCATGGAGAAGAAATTGTCACTATCGATCAGTTGGATTTTCTTGATCCATCTCATGTCCCAACTAGAGACTAGGTATTTACTTTATTGATTCCCAGTGTTTCTATAGACACTGCCCTGCCATAGGTGAGCTATGTGGCCTCATGTCCTTTGCATTCAATTTCTACTAAGAAGCAGCCTTTGTTTTCATGCTTACCCTCTTGGGACTTGGTCCCAGCAGTTGACCAGGTGACTCATCCTATACAGACTGTGGAGCCTTCTCTCCACTCTGTCAATCCATTTGAAAGTTTAGACATGTGTCCTATCTCGGATGATCTCCTTCCTTCAGATGAAGTCTTCCTAGAGTATTTGATATAGTATGATCTTCTATTGGAAGTTGGTTCAGTTGTGCCTAAGTCTAACCCTAATTTTCCTAGTAAGCATGACCTTTCTTTATATGTTGGTCTTGTTGAGTCTTTCGACTCTTCCTTAGAATAGAAAGTCAGTGATCCTGATGAGTTTGATTTTTCTTATGATTTTTTCAACTCTTGTGATACTGAGTTTGTTCTTGCAGACTCTATATCCCTTTTTGATTTTTGCTTTCCTTCTAAGGTTGATCTCACTGATTATAAATCCTCTAGCCTTGGTGCTATAGAATCTTCTTCGGTCGATTCTGCCTTGACTTTACCTTTTATAGAAGATAGCAAAGTCACATGTGTTTTTGCCAAAGTGACCCACATTGGATCTTTTCTTCTGAATATGATCCTAATGTTGTTGTTTCTTGGAGACAAGATTCTTAGTTGGATTCACAATTGTTTACTGGCCTTGTCTTGTTGTTCAAGCTGTAGCTACATTTGCATGTATCCTGATCATACTTTTGAGTCTGATACCGACTTCCATGCTTTTAGCTCGTTGTATAAGCCCTCATCTTTGTTCTCATCGTCTCTAAGCCTTGTATCATTTTGCCTTTATAGCTTGACACCTTTTACCTTAAGGAGATGTTCCCTGAGTTTCTTTATCCTGCTCATGTTCCTTGCATTATGCATGGGTCTATTCCTTGCGCTTGGAGCTAGTTTCACCTACGTATGACACTCGTCTCCTTGCATTTAGTGCATTATTTACACTCTCCTTTGAGCTCCTTAAAAACAATACGGAGGCCGCAAGTTGAATTTTCTAGACTCGTTAAAACTTCACGGGAAAGATATTGAGTTTCTTTAGGCCTGGTTCTAACTCCTCAAAATAGACTTGACTGTCGAGTAAACTTGTCCATTCAGGATCATTAAGAATATGTGAATGGGCATCCACATTGGTGGTAGGTTATCTCTTTCTCGGATCATGTGGAATAATACAAGAAAGAAACACTCTCTTTTCTTTATAATTGAGAAGAGTATTCTCAGGTATAGGTTTATCACTTTTCCGGGCCGGAGGGACTAAACTTACAGAAAAGGAACCCCTGGTATGAGCTTAGTTTTCTCATTTTCGTGCTCTAGACAAAAACATGAAAAAGATTTCGATTGTACTTTATGTCTTTGTCATGCTTTTTAAACCCTAAAGAACAAAGCATCGAGTTTACTGTTGTAATCTCCATTTCTCGTAATCAAATGGATCTTTTTGAGTGATCTTTCCTTCCTTCACACTCGTAAAACTTAGGCTATATGCTACTTTTGAAGGAGCGTTGGGTACATGGTAATTTAATCTTTTTTGGACCCTCCTGACTAAATACGAAAAAGGTGCACCTTACTTCTTCTCAAGCTAAGAGAGTTCTTATGTGGTATGTTTTATACTTTTCCAGCCTCAGGAGACTAAATTGGACAAAAAAGGACCCCCCTGGAGTCTTCTTTGGAGTTTTCAGACTCTCTAAATGTGAAAACACCAACTGAGCATGTACTAGTTTGGGCTCATTAAATCCATGAATCAGTGACACTATCAAGCAATTTCCCTCTTCTCTTCAAGCTTGTTGAAAAATGAAGAGAGATCCGAGTAGAATTTCCTGGACTTGTTAAAATTTAACAAGGAAGGTAAGGAAGTATTTTTCTCTTGGTTTTCAGTTAGTGGCAGCATGCCATCCTTGAACATAGCACTCTCTATCTTTTTCGATACCCATGTCTCAATGTTCACTTTTAGATCAGCTAATACTTCGAGTTTATTACTCCTCCTCTTGTTAGTTCTACCTAGGGAATCTGATCATGTCTCCTGCATGACAAATAAGTCTAGTTGTTCTATCTATAAAGCTAAATCTGCCTTGGGTCATGTTTGTGTCGTCCTCACTATTCAAGGATTTAACTCAATGTCTGATCTATATCCTGATCCCATCATTGTCATATCTGTTATCACTTGTGTCTCCCTTCCGTTACCCAGTTCCTAGTCACTCTTGTGATCTGTTGGAGGGTCTATTGCCTTCCTTATCACAGTATGGTTTCGCATCAACAC